>VZSE01013028.1:0-21918 GCA_013398275.1 Promerops cafer
AATTTATATAGGAAAAATAGAAAATGTTTTATATTTAAAAATATAAAATCATGGGCAAGGCTGCAGATTTCCTCCCTTGTAATGTTTATAAAATACGATTTTCAGAGTTGAATCACTCCTTTCACCAGAAAAAACCACTGAGAAGTGACGATTCCTGGCCATCATCCATAGCGATGTGCTAAGACATCTTTACCATGTGTGTCTTTCCTCTCCTCCGGGAATTTTCAGAGGTTTCAGAAGTGGATTTCTGAGTTCATATGTTGAATTATTTTTCCTGTAAATCTTCAGTAGTTTTCCTAACAGTAGAGGGGGCTTCACCCAAGGTTGAAAGTCCTCTGGAAGATGCTCTGGGCAGCAGTGAGGCTGAAGGAAAGCCCAGAAGCTGCCGGGTCTCACCTCTCAGAGGATGTGCCCCAGCACACTGGCACTGCAGAACCTGCAGGGTGGAGCCTGGCTCTCGAACGTTCCATCCCCCAGGAATGCCACTGGGACGGGATGCGAGCCAGGAGAGCCCCCAGGTCCTGCCCACTGCCCCCTGCCCAGCGCCGGGGATGTTTCATCTCTCTCTCTTGCCTTGCCAGAGTCCACCAACGTGGCTTTCAGCATCACCATGCTGCTGGCCAGCCTCAGCAGCTGCTGCAACCCCTGGATCTACCTGTTCTTCAGCGGGCACCTCCTGCAGGACGCCGGGCGCTGCCGGGGCTGCTGGGGCCGCCCCCGGGCCGGGCTGCGCAGACCCAACTCCACCGGGAGCCTGTGCAGCAGGAAAACCACGATCCTGAGCCACAGCCAGCAGGCCGGGGTCCCCCTGCACGGGGACAGCGCCAGGGAGCTGTACCCGCCCTGCGACGAGGGCGTGACAGAGTCGGGCACGCTCTAGGCTGCGGCGGTGGCAGCTGCGACACCGCCGGGTGTGACAGTGTGACACCTCCAGGTGTGACACCGCCAGGGGTGACACCGCCAGGGGTGACAGTGTGACACCGCCGGGTGTGACAGTGTGGCACCGCCGGGTGTGACACCACCAGGGGTGACACCGCCGGGTGTGACAGTGCGACACCGCCGGGTGTGACACCGCCAGGTGTGACGGTGCGGCACCGCCAGGTGTGACACCGCCAGGTGTGACAGTGTGACACCGCCAGGTGTGACACCGCCGGGTGTGACAGTGTGACACCGCCAGGTGTGACACCGCCAGGTGCGACACCGCCAGGTGCGACAGTGTGACAATGCCAGGTGCGACACCGCCGGGTGTGACAGTGTGACACCGCCAGGTGTGACAGTGTGACACCGCCAGGTGTGACACCGCCAGATGTGAGTGTGACACTGCCAGGTATGACAGTGTGACACTGCCAGGTGCGACACTGCCAAGTGTGACTCCACCAGGTGTGACACCGCCAGGTGTGACAGTGTGGCACCGCCAGGTGTGACACCGCCAGGTGTGACAGTGTGACACCGCCAGGTGTGACACTGCCGGGTGTGACAGTGTGACACCGCCAGGTGCGACACCGCCAGGTGCGACACCGCCAGGTGCGACACCGCCCGCTCTGTGGCTGCAGAGCGCGGCTCTCCCCGCCTGGCGGCACCGCGTTTTGCACAAATCTGACTCTTGCAGCCAGAAAAGCGTCGCCGTCCGCCTGTCCCCGCTGCCGCGCACGCCGTGTGTGCTGTGGGGATGGACACAGCCCCTCCGGCCGCTGCTGACCACTGCATCCACCCCCAGCCCGTGTTCAGGGAAACCTCTGGCTGCTCTCCATCCTTCGGGAACGGGGGATGCTGCATCCGCAAAGTCCCCCTGGAGGGATGGAGTTTTGTGTTCCCCGCTGCCGGCAAAGCAGCCGGAGCACGGCAGGCGGCAACGCGGCTCCATCTGCTCCTGAGCTCGCCGCCGCTTCCTCCTCTCGCATCCTCGGGGGGCTGCAGAGCTCCTCTGGCCTGGCACTGCCCCCCTGCCACCTCTCCTGCGCCAGGGACGGGGCAGCTGCGTCCCCTCGTGCTGGGCACAGCTGTCCTGCCCCAAACGCGGCCCTGGCGCCCCCGAGGAGCTGCTGGGAGCAGCCCTGGCCCTGCTCCAGCTCAGCCGGGCACATCCCGGCTCCCCCCGTGCCCTCGTCCCATCAGCTTCGCTCCCAGCCCCATCCCGTGCTCAACATCTGCTGCCCCCCGGGCAGAGCTGCTCTCACACCGCGCCTGCTTCTGGCTGATTTTGCCAAAATCAGGGGCCCAAAGCCACCCGGGGCTCGGGGGGCAGGGAGCTCGGTTCCTGTGCAGTCCCAGCCTGGCCCCTGCCCTGCTCCCAGGAGCTGTTTTGGGCAGGAATAAATCACGATGAGGCAGGAAAGAGCACCCGTTAGCTCTGGCAGTCGAGCTCAAAAGCTGCTGAGGGTGATGTCCCAGCGAAGGTTCCAAACTCCCTGCGAGCCACGGCCATTATTCCTTCCACTATCACAGGCTAAAGCTGTAAAAACAAGACATTAAGAGTAAAATATTTTGAAATCTTCAATATTTTCACTTTTTAATCGCCAGGCATTTGAAACAGATTTCTCAGAAGCTTCCACTCACTGGTTTTGGCCTCACCTCCAGTTCCATAATCACACCTCTCCTGGGTTTTCCAACGTTACTCAGGAATTGTTGGGATTTTTGGAACATTTTCCTTCACGTGCCCTTCGAGTTGGGCCAGATCTGCACCACAAGGTCACGAAACCAGGAGTGCCTGGTTCCCCCTGCCACTGATGGATCCCAAATCAATGGTCTCACAACCTTTCATTAAACCACAGCCCTGCTGGGCCCGTTTAAAACGCACTTGGGGCAGCTCCAGCCCTGAGGAGGGGGGCGGTGCTGGGAGGCAGCAGCTCCATCCCCCTCACAGAGCTCTCACTGGGGCACCACTCCCATTCCCAGGCACTTTGGAAGTTTATTTCTCGAAAATTCTGAAGTCACAAAATGCAGAGTGAGGAGCAGGGACGTGGCCCAGGTAGGGAGAGACCGACCCCAGCGCCTGGAGCGGGGACAAAGCTGGGAAAGCAAAAGGTGGGAGACAGGGCAAGGGAAAAGCCAGTGGAAAAACTGGATTTAAAAGGATTTTATGAGGCTGACGAGCAAAGCAACATCACTGAGAGGAGCTGCCAGCCAGCTCAGTGGAGACTTTGAGGATCACTGCCTCTCCCTCCCTGAACTACTGAGGGGTGAGGGGGGGGGGATGTTTCTTTTGCTTTCATGAAAGGAGGGCAAAAGGGCCACGAGACAGAAGGGGAGAGCTGGTTCCAGCCTGGCTGGGAGGAGCCCTGCCCTGCCCCACCCCGCAGCCCTCGGGAACAGTGCTGCCTTTAAGGAAAACGCCAAGGAAGCTGTGCCTGCGGGTCGGGGTGGTACAAGCGGTGCAGCCCGTGCCAGGCAGTGCCCCAGGGGAAGGGGACAGTGCCAGCTGTGCAGCTGCTGGGGGCTCTGGGCACCTCTGAGCAGCAGCACCGTGGTGTGACAGCTTCACCTCGGTGTCACAGCTTCACCTCGGTGTACTCCACACCCTTGGATGCCCTGGGGCTGGAGAAGGGCCAGAAATGTGTTTTGCTCTTCTTTGGGTCCACATTGACGTAATCCATGCCAGTCTTCACGTTCTCGTAGTCCTGGGCAGAGCCTGGCTCGTGGCCTTTCCCTGGGAACACCAGGGATGTGTACTTGATGTTTTCCTCAGAGCCAGGGCCCTGCAGGAGCAAAATGAACCCCAGCTCAGGCCCCAGCAGCCACCCAGGAGCCTTTGCCCTCGAGCCCATGCACCACTTCAGGGAATCATGGAATGGGTTGGGTGGGAAGGGACTTTAGAGGCCACCCCATTCCCCCTGCCCTGGGCAGGGACACCTCCCACTGTCCCATCCAGCCTGGTCTTGGGCACTGCCAGGGATCCAGGGGCAGCCACAGCTGCTCTGGGCACCCTCAGGGCCTCCTCTCAGAGAGGAGATTTTTTTTCCTGATTTTCCTAAAGTGCCCAGGGATGCTTCCCTCTGAATGGGGGACACTGGAACGCTGCGTGTGACAGGGACAACAACCACCCCAGCCCTTATTTACAGAATTTCAGTGTGGTTTGATGGATTTGCCCCTCCAGATGCTGCTCTGAGGGTCTCCCCAGCACCAGGTGGGCTGGGGAGGTTTTTGTTGTGGTACCTGGGGGCAGGAAGGGTTGTCCGAGTCCTCGGAGGTGTCTGAAGATGTGTCACTGCTCCCTTAAAAACAGGAAACATTTACCACCCCAGCACCTCCCAGAGGGTTAAAGGGGAAAAAGGACCAAGGGACAAAAAGCAAACATGCTCAAAAGTGAAAATTCCAATCCACAAAGCATCAGTTTGATCCCTCCCAGCCCCACTTCCCTGGGAGAAACGGGGCAAGGAGAGCTCAGCTGGGGGGGGAGCAACGGGGAGAGGAGGCAGCTCCTGCTTGGCCCTGTGCCCAGCCCCTGCTCCCACCCCCGGGGTGTCCACAGCTCGTAAAGAGCAGACATCACACAAATGCCACCCAGAAATTCCCATCGCTGTGCCAGGACAGCGCCCCATTGCTGCAGGAGCCCCTTACCTGCAAAGGCTGGTGGTGGGGTTTGTGCCTCAGCTTTTTGTGCCCCGGGTTTTTGTGCCTTGTCCCCTCCCGGTGACGAGGCCGGAGCTGGGCTGGGGTGAGGGCTGGGATGCTCCCCAGGGCTGCTGCTCACCTGTGTCCTGCAGGAATGCTGGGCTGTGACCAAGAGGAGAGTGAGCCCTGGTCCCTGCTGTGCCCAGAGCACCCCACGCTGCTCCAGCACCCCCAGTGCCAACCAGCCCACCCCGAAATAATTCTTGCTGGGTGCTGGAGCAGGCTCATCTCCATAAATTCAATTACTGAGATGGTCCAGGGCCCTGTTCTCCCACCAGGACAGGCTCCAGTGACAAATCACAGTGTCAGGGCCTCTTCTTGCAAGTTTGGAATGATTTTGACCCAAAGCAAACGTGCAGCAGCAGTTGGCGTGAAAGAATTCCCTGCTAGAAATTGCAGCTTCACCTGAATTAATACTCTGTGAGCTGATTCTTGGTATTTTCCCAGCAAAAGAAAATGGTTTTGAATCAACACAAGGTTGTACAACCCTCACTGATGTGTACAAGCACGTCACCCACAGCTCCCAGCCAGCCTGGAGCCCAGCCCTGCCCTGCCCCTTTCCCACCCCACACCCCAAACCAGGAAATCACCAGGGAAAGCCATTTTTTAATTACCAATTTTCCTGCTGAGCATGATGTAAAGGGCCAGCAAGAGGAGAGCGTGGACCATCAAGGTGGCAAGTGAGTTGACAGCAGGAATCCAGCTGAACAAGAGAAAAACATTCAGCCTCACTGCAACCACCAAATTCTTTCCAATCCCCCCGTCTCTTCAAGGCACGTTTTAGACTCGGGTTTGCTGGTAGCTTTCGATTTTGCTTTTTGGCTTTGGGGTGATGTGGCCCAAAATGCAGGGCTTGGTTTTCAAGAATGATTTGAGTTCCTTGCCCCTCGTTTTTGGGGGCCTGTCCCCAGAAGGGTTTTCAAAAGCCTGCAGTGGAGGGAATGTGGTGCTGGAGGGGAGAGAGACATTTCAGATGTGATGGAATTATAGAATTATGGAGCTATGGGATGGGTTGGGTGGGAAGGGACCTTTGAAGGTCACCCCCTGCCATGAGCAGGGACATTTTCAGCCAGACCAGGCTGCTCAGAGCCCCGTGCAGCCTGGCCTGGGATGGTCCCAGGGGTGCTGTGAGGGGCTCTGTGCCCCGGGGTGCTGCACTCACCACGCACAAGAGCTCATCCTGAGGTGTCTCCAGGGCCTGGGGGGACACAGAGAGGCAGCAGGACCTGGTGGCAACCAAAAAAATGGTCCCACTGAGCCTCACGCTGCTCCACACGAGCTGGAGATCAGGCTCAGCACTTGGAAGTTGCAGATGTGAAATAAAGGATTTTTATTTTCTCCCAGCCCTCCCCCTGTGAGAATCCCTCACAGAGCCACGAGCTCTCCCTTATCACTGAATTAATGGCTTTATACATGGTCCTATCTGAGACTTGTCTGGACTTTCTGGGCTTCACCGCAACAGAATTGAAATTTGTTGTTCTTGCTTTAATCCTTCCTCACGGTTCATTTTTTTTTTCTTTTTCTCTTTTTAATCCACCAAAAAAAACCCCAAAACAAAACAAAAAAAAAACACTACAAGATGAAGAAAACAAAAAATCCATGGAAAAAGTAACCAAAGGAAGGTCATGGGTTGGTGTGAGACTCTTGCATCAGTCAAGGTCCAGGCAGAAATATCAGAGGCCCTCCAACACCTCAGTGTCTGAAACACCTCGGATTTAATACTGGGAGAGCTTCAGTCCTGGTGAAGTTAAGAGGGTTTAAGGCAGAAAATCAGAAAACACCAATGCCTGGGCCAGGCCCCTTGGCTTGGGACTTCTGGCCACAACACCAAGAGATTTACAATAAAAAATAAGGGTGTTCATTTTGTAAAAATAGCAGCTCCTTTTGTGAGCTTTCACTTGCAAAAAAGCACTTTAAATCCTCCCTCAGTGTTATACACTCACTATTTATAAATGGGTGATAGGGAGAGATCTTCAGCTGAGGCTTTGATACAGTGATTAAAGCAGCCATGATAATTTGATTGATAGGCTGATGGATAAATTGATAGAGCAAAGGCATTATCCCTCCTCTGGAGCAGATTCTATCATTTCCTCTATGACACATTTCTGAGCCTAATTCATCAAAAGCTTTCTTGAAAACCACCAATCTCCTGTGAAATTCCACTCATGCAAACAGTTTGATGACTGCCAAGCTAAAAGTTCATTTTTTGCAGGAATTTTCCCCCTCCCTTACTGAATAAATGTGTCCCCAAATACCCTTCTCAAAGGGCTGCCACTCTTAAAGGGCTCATTTCCTACCGTGGGGCAGGAGACGCTGCTGCAGCAGCAGATAAGGATCTGAAAAATGAGCTGTTCAAAAGGAAATTGCAAAATAAGCCCCAAATCCAACTAGCAGCAGCTTCTCTGCCGAGGTGGGTACGGCGAGATGGAGGCGCTGATATCGGGTGGGTATCGAAAAATCTGATTTCAGATAGCAGCCAGTGAGAGCCTGGCAACAAATGTGCTTTTTTGGGGGTCTCAGGGAACTTCTGTGAGCCTGCAGCCCCCAGGACTTCCACCCTTTCTCAAGAAATTCTGAAATCAAGGCTTGCTGCTCCTCGGCCGGGCGGCGAGGCGTCGACCTGAGGCATCTGCGCTCGGCTAAATGTGAGTGAAAGCTCCAGAATGCCCCAAATTATTTTAACCCCACTCGAGCCAGGCCCAGCTGGCTCACTGGAGCTCAGGATGGCACCCACACGTGCCCGGGGGGGCTCCCAGCCCATCTCTCCTCCCACCCTTCCACCCTCTGCTCCCGCGCCACGGCGTCCGCAGCGCCTTTGGGAGGGAAACTTTACCTGGGGCTCAGAGCTCTGCACACCTTCCCTTCCCCACGGCTCAGGGGCAGCTGGGGCTGTGCAGGCAGCAGAATTTGGGGCCGTTTCAGCAGGATTTGGGGCCGTTTCAGCAGGATTTGGGTGCAGAGCGGGGTCCGGCAGCGCGGCGGTGCCGGATGCGGTCGCGCTCTACCCGCGTGTCAGAGGCACCAAGGAGCCCACACGAGGTTCCATGACACCTCCCCTCTGTCAGCGGCCTCATTTAAATATATTGGGGTGTTTCTCTGCTGTTCTGCAGCTGTTTTGCTCCTGCACCCCTTGATTAATTCTCCATCTTCCAGCAGCTTTGTCCCAAAATTCAGCTGAGTTTCCTCGGAGCCAAGCAGAGGGAGCTCTGCCCAGCTCAACTCAGCTGCCACCCAAAACGAGCTCTGGGTGCCTCCAAGCAAACATTTTCCACAGGGGTGAAGCATTTTACACCACCTGGCTCCGTGTCTGCTGGGGGTGGATGGGCCTCCACGTGCCTACACTCTGGAAAACGTTCTGCAACCTTTGGGGTGCGAGCAGCAGCCCGGCAGATCCCATCCTGAGAGTTCCCAGGAAGTTTGGGGAGTGCTGGGCTGCTGGTTTGTAGGAAATGTGGGGTTTGTAGGAACTGTGGGGTTTGTAGCTCTGGAGGTGCCCTGCAGCAGCCCAGCCCCGTCCCTGGCAGAAAGGAACGAGAAATTCCCTTTTTTTTGAGGTCCCTGACTCACGGGGATGGTGCCTGCTGGCCTTCAAACATCTCCACCAGCCCACAGCCATCCTGTCCCGGGGATGTAACACCCCAAAGAATCCCCCTGGATTACCTAAAAGCAAAGAGAAGATCTCAAAAAGCATCACCTACCCCTGGAGCTGCATCACAAGCTGGGGTCACTGCCTGGGACTGCTCCCACCATCCCTCAGATGTTGGTCCTGCTCTCCTCACAGCTGCTGCACCCCAGGTAAATATTTTGGGGTTTATTTAACCGAAACTTGCTCGTTTGTTGATTTTTTTCAGGTGAGAGAGTCTGCTGCTGCAGCGCTTTCAAGTGCTGGGTGGTGGATAAACAGATTAACAGGTGGGAGAAGTGTCTGATAAAGGGAGGAAAAAAGGGTTTTTAGAAAACACTGCTGGGGCACGGTGTGAATCAGCCGGGGCAGTGGCTGCACTAAAGGAAATGTGTAAGAAGGAGCACAGATAACACGTTTTTAGCCTGAGAACAGGCTTTTTAAAGGAGGAAAGTGCTTCACACAGAGCTGGTGAGAGGTATTTTTTCCACCCAAGGGGCAAAACCTATTTCTGCTGCACCTGGGGGCAGGTGTGTGGCCCTGGAGGGGTGGCACAGCCCCTGCCTGGCAGAGGCCATTCCTTTCTTACAGACTGGAGTATTGCAGGAGCTGGGCTCACCTTTCCTCAGTTTCTCCAGGGCAGCACAGGCTGAGGGACACCAAGGCTTGGAAATCGGGCATCTCTTCCCTCTGCATTCCAAACATTGAGGTACAGCTGGAATATGTATGGAAAAAAGCCTTTTGGACCCAATTTTTCTGTGCAAATCCAGCCCAGTTAGTTCCCAAAACACAGAGGGGAAAAAAAAAAACCCACTTTGTTCTACTTGAAATAATTATTTTGAAGCGTCCCTAAGAGTTGAGCTTTTAAAATTGCTTCTAAAATAACTCAAAACTCGAAATAGATTTGCTTAGCTGCAAAAATTTCTAAATGAAAGGTCTGGCCTCGTTATGACTTTCATCTTCCTATTTTAATGCTGAATCTGCTGCCAGGCGTTTGCAGATTATGATGATCCAATTGGGGAATCTTTTCCACAAAATAAACTATTTCACTTAAAGTGTTTGGCGTGTCTGTGCTGCTGCTCACCCTCACGTTTATCTCCAAAGCCCAGTGACCCCTCAGGCTGGGTTTTCTGATAGGATTTTCGGGTTATAAACCATGTCTGGAACAATCCACTTGCTGTTTTTGGGCTTATCTGGCACTTGCTGCAGCTGCTTTTGTTTTAGGAAGTTTCTTTCTAATCCATGAATATGTGATTAGGACAAGGAGGGAGGCTGGTACATTAAACTGCATCTCAAAAGGGGAAAGAGAGAATAAATTTGTATAAAAGCCATTTGGTAAAAAAAAATATTGCAGCGTAGGGGAATGCAGGGAATTTTCATTTGTTTTGGAAAAACAGCTGCATTTGCCATCGGCATCAACTGTGCCGTGCCCAATATTTTCCTGCTCACATTGAGAAATATTTGATGTATTTTTTAAAGCTTAATCTGCCCACAAAGCTGGGGAGAGGGGGGGTCTGGCAGCATCTCCAGGGATGGGGACACAAGATCCCGGTGACAGCAGGACGTGACTCAGCTGTCCCCAGCCACCCTTGGTACCTGTGCCTCACAGATGAGGACTTTAATTTCCTGGGCGAGGGCTTTAATTAGATAAAATTTAATTAGATAAAACAGGCTCGCTGGGACAAACAAAAAATTGATTAGCACGGTGCTAAAGCCTGTTAATCACGTGATGGGGCTCGCTGAGCAAAACACCCCCTTTAGCACCCGCCATCGGTTATTTTAGTGCCAAAACCACGGAAAATAAGGACGACACAGCATCATCCCGGGCCTGGGAGATGGTGGCAGCAGGAAAACCCTCACCTGCCCCCACTCGCTGCCCCCACTCGCCTCCCCCCACGTCTGGAGGCTTTATTTGTTCATCAGCATTTTCTATTTGCACTCGCAGAGGCTTTAACGAGACGCCCGCCCGTCCTGGGTAAAACAAAACTCCCAGGGAACGAGCCCGTTAGCGCCTGCAGAGCACCAGGGAACCCAAGCTGCTCCTTCCCGGCTTTGGGAGGGAAAGTTGAGGGTTCCCGAGCCCTTCATCACCGCTAATTAGTCTTTGGTTTTAAAATTCGGTCGGTGGCTGGTGGTACAAACACATCCCTTTCCTGCACCTCCCTGCACTGCCAGGGCTTGGGGCACCCCACTGCCCCACGGGCAGGTCCCTGGGGTGCGGCTGTGGGGTGAAGGAGAAGGGAAATGTTCCTCTAAAGCATTTTGGGGGGGCTCCACATGTGGATAAGGGGCTGCTGCTGGGATGGGGACCGGTGCTGGGATGGGGACCCCGTTCTGCTCCCTCTGCGGGACCTCCACTGCCCCCAAACCAGCCAAACCTGCCCCTGCTCTGCTCCCACAGCCCCCCCAGCGCCGTCCTCACCCAGAAAAGCAAACGTGACCCCGGAGCTGAGCCTCGCCTGGGCCGTGGGCAGTGATTCATTGCGGGTGCCCGAGCCCGCTGTTGACTCTGGCAGGGCTGTTATCGAGGCTGGCACCGTGGGTATAAGAGCGGCACCGCGGCGCTGCCGCCGCGGGCACAGCCACCGAGCCACGCCATGAGGCGCCTGCTGCTCCTCGCCGCGCTCTGCCTGGCCCTGGCCAGCGCCCTGAGGAGGTAAGGGGGTCCCCAGGGTGCAGCCCGAGCCCCCAGGGTGTCGGGGATTCATTGCCAGGGCTGGGAGGGATGGCAGAGCTCAGCCTGGGCACGGCTGTGCCGGAGTGGTGGCACCAGGCTGGGATTTGTGGGTTCTCTGTCCCTCTGGGCAGAGGCTGGCAGCAGCAGGAGGGGTCTGTGCAAGCAGGGAGGGCAGAAATAAACCAGCCTGGATCCCCCTTGGCCCTGCTCGCCCTGCCCAGCCCGAAGGTCCTTTCCCTCAGTGACACCGAGCTGCCTGTGCTGGCACTGCCAGGGCCTGGATGCTCTCCTGCCAGCTCTGGCCTTGATTTCCTGTCCCCTAAAACACATCAAGTGCCCCTCTTCTGCCGTGCCTGGGCTGGAAATTGTGCAGTGGAGGGGATGTGGGCTCTGAACCTCCATCCTGGCAGTGCTGGGACCCTCAGGGTGAGCACAGGGACTGCAGCACATGGGCAGCACCCACAGGAGTGACCAGGACCTTCAGGGTGGGCACAAGGCATGGGCAGCACCCACGGGAGTGACCAGGACCCTCAGGGTGGGCACAGAACATGGCAGCACCCATAGGAGTGCCCAGGCCCCTCAGGGTGGGCACAGGAGTGACCAGGACCCTCAGGGTGGCCACAGGAGTGACCAGCCCCCTCAGGGTGGGCACAGGAGTGACCAGGCACCCCAGGGTGGGCACAGCAGTGACCAGGCCCCTCAGGGTGGGCACAGCAGTGCCCAGGCACCCCAGGGTGGGCACAGGAGTGACCGGGCCCCTCAGGGTGGGCACAGGAGTGACCAGGCACCCCAGGGTGGGCACAGGAGTGACCAGGCACCCCAGGGTGGGCACAGCAGTGACCAGGCCCCTCAGGGTGGGCACAGCAGTGCCCAGGCACCCCAGGGTGGGCACAGGAGTGACCGGGCCCCTCAGGGGGGGCACAGGAGTGACCGGGCCCCTTGTCCGCAGGGTGCCCCTGGCCCGGCGCCGCTCCCTGCGGAAGCTGCTGCGGGACCGGGGGCAGCTCTCGCACCTCTGGAGGGCCCAGGGAGGGCTGGACATGAGCAGCGAGGCCTGCGCCGCCTTCTCGGAGACCAACGAGCCCCTCATCAACTACCTGGATGTGAGCAGGAGGCACAGAGGCCCCCGGGAGCACCCTCAGTTTGCCCGAGCGGTGCCCGATGCCCAAACGCTCCCCGCAAATGGCTCCAGGCAGTGCCCGGCGTGCCAGGGCTCGCTGCCTGCCCGGCCCTTTGTCCCCGGGAATGTGAGGAAGAGGACAAGGGAGGGCATTCATGGCAGGCACTGCCAGCCCCCCTCCCTCCCTGCTGCGCTCTGCTCACCCCCCTGGGGACAGATTTACTCCAAAATTCAAGTTACACGCTTTTCAGGGCAGAGCCCACCACAGAGGTGGAGGGAGTTCCCCAGGAGAATCTCGTTCCCAATTCCCCTGTCCCCAAAACCCCTGCATGGTGACGAGGGTCCCCTCAGGGCCCAGCCTTGCCAGGAAGAGGCAGGGGCCTGTACCCACCGTGCTGCCTTTTGTCCTCACTTCCCATTGTTGTTCCTTAAATATTTGTCTCCTTTATTCCACCTGGCTGTGACAGATCAAACACCAAGCCCCATCCGTGCCCTGCAGTCACCCCAGGCTCCCTTTTTCTGACATTTCGGGCTGTGCTGGTGGCTCACGGTGCTCTGTGCCCCCCTCTTTGGCAGATGGAGTATTTTGGGCAGATCTCCATCGGGACCCCCCCCCAGAATTTCACCGTGGTGTTCGACACGGGCTCCTCCAACCTCTGGGTGCCTTCTGTCTACTGTGTCAGCAAAGCCTGCGGTGAGTGGGCACCCCCAGAGAGGCCACGGGCCACCAGCCCCAAGGCCCTGGGGACCTTCCTAACAGAGGTGAGAGAAATCCAGGGGTGAAAGCACAGGGTGACAGCTCAGCAGGGGACAAAAGTGGCTTTTTGGGGCTGTCAGCGATCAGGCAGCCCCGGAGAGCCCAGGCTGCTGCTGTGGGACCAGAGCAGCCCCAAGCAGCCCCAGGGCTGCCCCGGAGCCCAGCGGGAATTGGGGAGTGGGGCTGGATCCCACAGTGCCCGTGGGGCTGCTGCTGGCTGTGACCAGGGACAGCAACGCTCATCTCAGGCCTCATTAAATGCTGCTGATCCTGCTCCCCCTAACAGCCCTCACACCCTTCATCAGATTGAAATGGGAGAGGTTTTCTCCCCCCTCAAAACTCCAGCACGTCCCTCAGCAGAGCCCCCACGACCAGGAGTTTTGGTGACACCACGCGGCACCATCATTTTGCCTCACTGGGGGCTCGTGGCAACTGTGGCTGTGCAAAAAAAATGACATTTCTGGTGAGAGATCCCATCTCCTTCTCCAGCTGAGCACATCAGGTTCCACCCAACCCAGTCCAGCACCTACCAGGTGATAGGGACCCCCTTCTCCATCCAGTACGGCACCGGGAGCCTGACGGGGATCATCGGATCTGACCAAGTAACCGTGAGTGACCTTTGGGTTGCCCTGCTCTGGACAACGTGCCTGGGACTTGCCCATGGGCTCGGCACCCCCACAGAGCCCCCTTCTCCCTGCAGGTCGAGGGTCTGGCCGTGAGCAACCAGCAGTTTGCAGAGAGCATCAGCGAGCCAGGAAAAGCCTTCCTGGATGCTGCGTTCGATGGGATCCTGGGGCTGGCTTATCCCTCGCTGGCCGTGGATGGGGTCACCCCTGTCTTCGACAACATGATGGCCCAAAATCTGGTGGAGCTGCCCATTTTCTCCGTCTACATGAGCTCGTACGGACGTGGCTTTGCTCCGGGATGTTGCTCGGAGTCTGGCATTGCTTTAGGGAGCAGGAGGGGCTGCTAAAATACAGATTTTTTACTGAGATAATAAAGGGGTTTTTAGTACCAGATGGAGAATCGCAGACCTGTGGCCTTACAGCATTTGTGGGGAGAAAGTTGGGGTAAATCCATGCTAAATGGACAAAAATCCCTCATGTGTCCTCCTCCTCCCTGCAGGAACCCCGAGTCCCCCCAGGGAGGGGAGCTGCTTTTTGGGGGCTTTGACACCTCCCGCTTCACGGGGACCCTGAACTGGGTGCCGGTCACGCAGCAGGGGTACTGGCAGATCCAGCTGGACACGTGAGTGCTGCTGGGCAGGGAGGGAGTGCAGGGCTGGGCTGGCAGAGCAGGACAAATCCCTCCTGCTCCTTCTCCCCTCTTCCAGCATCCAGCTGGGTGGGACGGTGACCTTCTGTGCCAACGGCTGCCAGGCCATCGTGGACACCGGCACGTCGCTCATTGTGGGCCCCACCAAGGAGATCAAAGAACTGCAAAACCTTATTGGGGCCGTGTCTGTGGATGGAGAGGTGAGAGCCAGGGTGGGGACAGGAGGGGACAAAGCCTTGGGGACCCTTCCCTGCTGGAAGGGACCCCCTGGGCAGCCCCTGAGCCCCCGGCTGTGTTCCAGTACGTCGTGGAGTGCAGCAACCTCAGCGTGATGCCTGACCTGACCTTCACCATCAACGGGCTGCCCTACACGCTCAGCGCCCAGGCTTACACCCTCGTGGTATGGCTGTGCCTCCCTCAGCCCCAAATCCCAGCTGCTCCAGTGGCAAAGGTGGCCCAGCCGCACGCCGGGAGCTGGCAGTGTGTCCCCAGGAGTGACAAACCCCGCCGGTTTCTGCTTCGCCACCGTTCCTGGATGTTTCCACATGCACGAGGCTCTCGGCTTCATCCCCAGCTTCCCACTTCTCCTCCCTCAGGAGTACGGTGATGGCATGGCCTTCTGCACCAGTGGCTTCCAGGGCAACGACATCCCCCCTCCCACAGGACCCCTCTGGATTTTGGGTGATGTTTTCATCCGTCAGTTCTACTCCGTCTTCGACCGTGGGAATGACAGGGTGGGGCTGGCCCCCGCCATCCCTTAGGGCTGTGACATCCGTGGGGGAGGAGAGGAACAGACCTTGGGGCAGTGGATGCCACCACGTCCTCCTCAGAAGACACCAGGGATGCAGCTGAAGGGGCCAGCAGAAGTTCAGTCCACGCCAGGACACTGTGATATAAAAACGCCTCGGGCAGCTCTGTGATCTGCTCTGCACATTCTCTGTTTTTGAATCCTGAGCCAATAAAAACTTTAATAAGCCCAAACTTCTCATGCTTCTGTCAGCAGCAGCCCAGCAGAAATCCTGCACATCTCAAAGGGTCATGCTGGGGGTTAAATCCTCCTTGCTCATGTCCTGCTCTCCTGCCTGGGTGATCCATGGCACTGCCAGGGCTGCACTCCCAGCCTGGCTGGAGCTTCCCTGGGATTTCCACAGGAGCAGAAAGAAGGGGATGCTTTTCCCAGGTAGAGCAGAAATCCCTGGGGGTGGCTGTGGCCATCCCTGAGCATCCCTGTGGGCAGGACAGGGGCCGAGGGAGAGCTGGGAATGCACTTTCCTCAGTTGGTGCTGGTAAACAAGAAGGTAACAAGGAGACTGGAAAGACCCTGGGGCTCTTTCTGTGCCACAAAACTCCCGGAGCAACCAGTGATTTCCAATGAATTTCGCTTGGATTCCCTTGGGGAACTCACAACGACAACAACGTGCTTGGTGGGTCCTTGAAGCAATAAGGGCAGAGCAGCTGCTGAGCCCTGGGCTGGGCTGCCTCAAAGGGTGGGGGTCTGGGGGGCTGCGGGGGGCTGCAGAGGGGCTACTGGCCATGGGGGTCCCCGGGAGTCACCGTGGCACACGTGACTTGCTGACGGGAGTGTGACAATGCATGAGTGGCAGTGGCTCACGAGTGATGCACCCCGAGGCAGCGAGAAAGGGAAGCACAGAAAAGGTTATTTTTATCCAGGCCTTTGCTCTGTTTTCCCCACTGACCCTGAAGCGAGGCCAGCAGTGCCAAGCCTGGGGGCTGCAGTGTCCATGTCCCAGCCCAGCTTGGTGGCTGCTCCATCCTTCCCAGAGCAGAGCAGCCTTCAGGGCTGGGTCTGGGAGCTCTGGAATATTCAGATCTGGTTGTAAATGCTGAGCCTTGTGATTTGCAATAAAGGGAGATATCTGCCTTACCCAGAGGCACTGATTGTGCCGCTGACCACTGTGGGCTCTGTGGCGTTTCCTGTGTTGACTTCACCCCTGCTGCAGTCCCAGATAAGGTGCTGGGGCAGCTGGACAAAGGTCTCCTGTCCCTCTTCCACCTTAACCCTTAGCACACCAAGGTGCTGCAGAGCACGAGCCCAGGGGCTGGGGGGGAGCATCCAACTCTCCCAGCATGACAGGGACCACCCAGTGTCCCCAAACAGCAGCTGGCAGTGAGAGCTGACCTGGCCTGGCGTTGCCCAGGACTGCTCTGGTGCTGTGGTTTTGGGATCTTGGAGTGTTCCGTGCCCTCTTGACAGGTTTGGGGGGGAAGTTGCTCGAACAAATGAGAGCATCCCAAAAAAGAGTGACCCTGCTGTGCCCCTGGGAGGCTGATCAGTGCAGGGAACACTTGGATGCCCTTTGCTTCCTTGCCTTTCCCTCCCTCCCACGGCCCTGCAGGGCACAGCTCGTCCTCTCCTTGTCCCCACCAGCCTTTCCCCCAGCTGTGTCAGCCCCAGCCTGGGTTTCATCACCTTCCTCACAGTCACAGGCCACAAAACCCACGCCTTTTCCTCAGAACTGCTGACGTGGGGAGCAGCCAGGACGGGACTGAAGCCGTGGTCGCTGGAGCTGCTGAGCGACGCCTTGGCCACCACCTCCTCCCCACCACTGCTCCCACTGCCTTCATCCAGGCAGAATCTCAGCCCAGGGTGAGCAGGAGAGCAGGAGCTTTGGGAAAACCCCTTTTTCCGTGAAATCAAGCAAAAGCCAGAGCTGAGGCTGATGTACCCTGGTGGGTACAGCCCCCCTGGCCAAAAGCAGAAGTGGCATCAGCTGCAGTTTGGGACTGACCACAAACCCCAGCCCCAGCTGCGTGGAGAGGCTTCGATCATCTGATAGGGTGAGCAATCCCCCGTCCCAGAACGAGGGCAGAAGCTGTCACGGGGAGAGGTTGAACAATAAATTCTCTCTGCAAGAGCAAAGGTGAAGCAGGATGGTGAAAAAGGGCTGAAAACGGGGATTAGGAGAGAGCTGCTCCAGGGAAATGTCAGCCTTTTACCCACCACTGGTGAGAACTGGCTCAGGTTCTCCTGCCTCAGCCCAGCTCCTCCCAGCGCCTGCCCTCTGGGGGGAAAAACAGATTTTTCTGGCCAGACGGGTCCCAAAATTACACCTGGAGAAGAGGGGGAGGAGGGTTTGTCCTGCTGAGTGCAGTGATCCTCCCTGAGATCCCATCAGGGTCTGCAAGGGGGAAAAAACATCTACAAAAATGCTGGAAGTGGAAAAACAAAAGCCAGTGGTCTTGCCAGGATCCCAAAACCTGGGCACGGGGATGAGCAGCAACTGGGGGGCTGCTGGTTCAGGATGAGGGAGGGTTCACAGATGGGGGACACCCTGCTCCCACTGCAAACCCCAAATCCTGCAGAATGCTTGGCAAAGGCACGGGGCCTGCCCTTGCACGTTGGGAAGCAGAGCTCTGCCTTTGCGGCCGTGGCCAAGCAGGTTTTCCCACTCCAAAGAGCCCTGGGCACCCGCCTGCTGCTGGGATTGCTCCATGGGGGCAGCTGAGATCCCCCAAATCCCATTTACTGATTGAACACATCCTCCTGCAGACATCACCAGCTCTGTTCCCTCTTTTTGGGGTGTTTCTGGGGTGCCCGTGCTGCCTGCGGGTGCTGTGTGGGACCCCTGAGGGCTGGGGGCTGCAGGGCTGTGGCACCGAGGGGCTGGAAATGCTCGTGATTCCCACCCTGCCCCTCTCCTCTCCTCTCCTGCCTGGAAAAGGAGACGAAGCCACACAGAGCTCCTCAGAGGGATCCCAGCCCCTCCTCACCCGTCCCCAGCTCCCAAATCCGCTTATCCCATCCCACGATATCAGAGCAAAGTCCGGGATGTCTCCAGGGATGCTGCCCACAGCCCCGCCCGTTTTTGTCCTCACCCCTCAACAATTCCCCAGCGGGGACTCAGATAAAAGGTCCCGGCGAGGTGGCAGAAAGGAACCGAGGGCATTCGGAGCCAGACGAGAGGCCAAAAGTCAATCCCAAACTCCAGCAGTGAAGCAGAACCTTGCTCTCCGTCCCCATCGGACCCCGAGCCGGGGACACTGGGCAGAGCCCGGGAACCGAGGGAAAATCCATGGACACCCCAGCGCCCGCCCGCGGCTCCTCCAGCCCCGCCGGCATCTCGGCCCCTTTCTGCTGATGTCACGGAGCGGGGCCCCGCAGCCGCCTTCCCCGGGAGGGCAGGGATCGGCCGCCCTTTCCCGGATCCTCCTCTCTCGCCTCTCCCCTCCCCGGCCCGGCTGCAGCGGAGCCGGGAGGCGCGGCTGCCCGGCCGCCCCGGCAGGTGAGCGCTCTGCAGGTGAGTCCCCGGGGCCGGCCGAGACCCGCGGAGCGAGGGGAAACTCCATTTTGAGTTGAAAAACATCTGGCCTCCCAAAAAGCTGGCGAAAGGACCGGGAAGTTGGTGTGTGCTGAGACACGAGGCTCTGCCTGCGCCGAGGATGCTGCCCGCGGCTGGGCACGGGTGGCAGAGGGGGGCAGGGGGGCCTGGACCCCGCAGCTGAGAGCTCCGCGCTGCTGTTCCAAGGGGGAATGGCGCAGGGCTGGCCAGCGCATCAGGGAAAAATGCAGGGATGAGGCTGCCAGCGTTTCCATCCGTGCCTTGGCCGGCGGTGTCGGATGCTGCCGTGGGGATGGGGCTGCTGGGGCTGCTGGAGGATGCTGGTCCCACCTGGGGAGGGGGTTTCAGGAGCCCTGGCCAGGCTCAGAGCACGTGGGGACACTGGGACATAATGGGGACACATCCTGGGGGGAGATTTCGCGGTGCTGCTGGGCGGGGATGCTCCCTGGCCTGTGCTTGAGGCACCAAGGAATTCCTTCTGGCTGGGGTCTTCTTTAAAAAATTTAATTTTCAGCAGGACCCCAGGCGTGTGTGCCAGGCCTAGGGGGAGGGACTGGAGAGGGGGTGGGAGAAGCAGGGAAGTGGCTCCCGGCAGCTTTGAATGGTGATGAACCGGCGAGTCTGGGCGTGCTCCGGCTGCTCGGGAGCCCTGCGCGGGCGGGGACGTGGGCCGGGCTTGGCGTGGGGGGATTTCTGTCCCCACCATGCCTGGGACACAAGTGCTGGCACGGCACGGGCATGGTGCGGGCACGGTGAGGACACAGCGACATCCCGGGGAGGGTGGGAGGGTGGGAGCAGGGACAGGACCCCAGGGTGCCGTCCCCACAGCCCGGTGAGCCCCTCTCGCCCCACAGGGCCTGTCCATGGATGCCAACAAGAAGGTGGATCTGAAGATCATCATCATCGGAGCTCTGGGGTAAGGAGCTGGCGAGGGAGGGAAGCCCCCTGCGTGTCCCTGGGGGTCCCCTGCCCACCCCCGAGCGGTGCAAAGCCTCACCAGTGCCCCTTTCCTCGTCACCAGCGTGGGCAAGACCTCTCTGCTGCACCAGTACGTGCACAAGACGTTCTGCGAGGATTACCGCACCACGCTGGGCGCCAGCATCCTCACCAAGGTCCTGGCGGTGGACAACACCCCCCTGAAGCTGCAGGTGAGGGGGAGAGCTGGCACTGCCCGGGGTGCCCACCTGATCCCAGGGCTGTGGGTGTCCCACCCTGGCCTGCTGTGCCCAAATGGCCACCGGGGTCATGAGGTGCAGGGCTGGACGTGCAGAGCCCATTTTCAGAGCTGATTTTCAGAGCCTGATTTTCAAGATCCATGAACTGCACTGGAATCCCACAGGAATTCTGGAGGCTCAGCACTCCTGAGGCTGCTGCTCTGGGCTGCAGCACCCACCCTGCTCCTGTCGTGTGTCCATGTGTGCCCTCCTCTGCCCTAGATCTGGGACACAGGGGGACAGGAGCGATTCCGGTCCATGGTGTCCACCTTCTACAAAGGCTCAGACGGCTGCATGCTGGCCTTCGACGTGACAGACAGGGAGTCCTTTGAGGCCCTGGACAACTGGAGAGATGATTTCCTGGAGAAGGTCATTCCCAGGGAACAGGATTTCCCCATGGTCGTGCTGGGGAACAAGATAGACCTCAGTGACCGGCAGGTAAGGGTGGAGGAGGGACAGCAGGATGAGCAGTGGTGGAGTCACCAGCCCTGGAGGGATTGAAGCTGTACAGATGTGGCACTTGGGGACATGGGTTAGTGCTGGGTTAATGGCTGGACTTGATGATCTTAAGGGTGTTTTCCAACCTAAACAATTCCATGATCGTATGAGTGGCATGCTGTAGGGTCCTGATGGCTGTGAGGGCTGATCCTTCACTCAGAACCAGCCTTTTCCCTATCCTCACATGGAAACCAGAGCTCCAGGCAAGGAGCTGCCACCTCCCCCAGCACTCCTGGAACAGAAAAACAACACCCTCCTGCTGCCCTCTGGGGCAGAGACTGTCCCACCACAGGCAGCAGGAATGACAACCTCAGGAATGACAACCTCAGGCCCTGCCAGCACCCCCCCTCACCAGCAGCGCCTGGAGGGGTGAGGAGTGTCCCCTGTCCCATCCCTGAGCTGTGGCTCCATCCTCCCGTCCCGCAGGTGCCCCGGGAAGCGGCCTCGGCCTGGTGCAAGGAGAAGGACATTCCCTACTTCGAGGTCAGCGCCAAGAACAACATCAACGTGGCCGAGGCTTTCGAGACCCTCGCCAAGCAGGCGCTGAGCACGGTGAGCGCCTCCAGCTCCGAGCTGTGCCGGGGGGGACTCGGGAGGGAACCGGGCTGCTCTGACAGCTCCTCCCGTACGGAGCAGCCCGGTTCCCGGTTCCAGCAGCAGTACGGAGAGCCCCGGGAAGGAGAAACGCAGCGGCGTTTGATCCTAGATCAGTAGCGGTGGGATTTGCCCTTTCCTGCTCGCACAGTGATGGGAGCGCGGCGTGTGGCGCCCGCAGCGCGCCAGCACCGTCCTCTAGCGGCCGTGCCGCGGGGACATCGGTGTCCCCAAGCCCTGCGCTAGGTGGCTTTTCCCTGGATTTCGCCGTTAATCGCAAGTCAGGGCTGAACCCCAGCGCTCCGCAGTCCGCGGGGCGCTCAGGCTGGCTCTGAGCTGGGGTCACTCATCCTTTCCCTTCTCCGGTTTTTTTTCCAGTATAAAGGGATTTTTGAGAGTTATTTAACCGACTCCATCAAGCTCACTCCCAACGACAAGCCCAAGCAGAGCTGCTGCTGACGCCGGGGCCGCCGGACCCCGCGATGCCCACGGCTGGAGCCCTGCCCGGGGCCAGTGCCCGCTGCCCACGCCAGCCTGGCCGCAGGGACTGGCCACGCCAGGGCACAGGACGGTCACCGCTGGGCACAGCCGGGCCCGCTGCCTGCACATCCCGGGATTTGCTGCTTCCCAGGGCTCTGGAGCTGCTCTCCCGAGCCTCCCAGTCACCTCCGTGTCACGGTGGCCGGTCCCCCCGCGATCTGCTGCCGCCTGGCACCCGAGCGGGCGGTGTCCCTGCGGTGACGGTGCCAGGGGTGCGGGCAGTGCTCCCAATGCCCCTCCAGAGACCACGACCTTGGCACCACGGGTGACCCTTCCCAGCGCACAGCCTGGTGGCCCCGCGGCTCTCAGGGTGGGTAGGGGCTGGCCTGGGGGGACAGCTGGGGCTGGTGGCCTCGGCACAGGGCCCTCCTGGGAGCAGCCACTGTGGAGGCAACTATTCCGTGCCTCAGTTTCCCCTCCTCTCACGCATATCCCCCATCAAACCCCTTCCCCCTCCCGCCTCACTGGGGAGGATTCTCAAAAGAGCACTTTGTCAGGGGTAGACTTTTTCTTTTTTTTTTAAAGGAAATTAAATATTTCATTTTTATTTATATTTATGTGTTGCAAAACGCTCCCCAGGTCCCGCAGGAGGAAGGTGGGATGGGGGCTCCAGACTTTCCTCCCTGAGCCTGTTCAGCTTCTCAGGGCTGGGGGATGCATTTTGGGCTTGGCTTTTTTTTTTTTTTTTTTTTTTTTTTTTTTTTTTTTT
>VZSE01013028.1:21931-69351 GCA_013398275.1 Promerops cafer
TTTTTTTTTTCCCAGTGCAAATTTTGGGTCAGGGGAGAGCAGAGGTGTGGAGCGGGTGTGCAGAGGTGGCGAGGGGGCCTGCCCGGGGCGGCTGTCGGCAGAGGGAGCCCGCTGGGAGCAGAGCCCGGCTCCCGCTTCCCTTCCTGCACCCACCCCGCTCCGCTCCGGGCACCTTCCAGCAGCCAGGGCTGCCCGGGGACGCGGCCACCCCTGTCCCCGTGTCACCTGGAGCTGCAGCATCCCCCTGGCCGGGCTGGATGGACTCAGACAGATTGCCAGGGAGGTCACCAGGGACCTCCTGGCCTCCTGCCATCCCTCTCCACACCTCCCCACAGTGGTCCCACTGAGCTTCCCGGAGGCTGCCCTGGCATCACCCGGAGCTGCCCATGGGGACAGCAGCCGTGGGTGGCAGTGGCAGGGCAGGGGCTGGCAGGAGAGCTCAGGAAGGGTGAAACCTGAGCGAGGGCTGGGCACGGGGGGCTGCAGAGCTGCAGCTGGAGCGCCCGTCCGGAGGAACGGGGAGTTCCCACCCTCGTCCTTACGCAACGCTCCGCCTGTTTATTTGGGCACCGGGCCGGGGAGAGGATTTGTCCCTTCCTATTGGGACGAGAGGGGCATTAACTATTTCCTGCCCGCGTTCTGCACGGCCTTTCCCCAGCCTGTGCCTGCCCGGAGCCCCCCTCACACGCAGCATCCCCCAGCCCCATCCTGGCACCCTCGGGGGCTGTTCGGACACGGGTGCTGAGCTCTGTCCGTGCCAGCAGCGATGTTGTTTCTGGTCACACCCTCCCCCAGCAGCTCCCAGCGCTGGCAAACAAGAACCTGATCTGCTGCAGCCCAGCACGCAGCAGCTGGGACAGCCGGGGCCGAGCAGGTCGCACCAAGGCAGCCAGAGGAGCGGGTGCTCCCTGAGCCGGGGCTGGGCAGGCTCTGGCACCAGCCCAGGGCTGCTGGGGGTGCTGGAGCCTGTGCGTGGCAGGAGCTGGAGCCGGGTGGGAGCTGCACACTTGGCTCAGGGTCCAGCTGGCTGCTCCGGACAGGGACAGGCAGGAGCACCCAGCTGGGCTGGGGTCAGACCTTGAGCTGCTCTCTGCAGAGCCCTTGGGCAGGCTCTGAGGTGCTGGGCTCAAACTGAGCAAGGCCCCAGCACTTTGTGCATCCACAGAACATCATTCCAGGCACGGGAATTCGGGCTGGGAAGGATGCTGCAGCCTCGGGAGCTGGCAGGATCTCCAGCAGCATCACCACCGTGCAGAAATCCCGCCTAGCACACCTCGCAGGCGTGCAGCGCCCTGCTGGAGCCAGCTACAGCCCTCCAGCTTTTCCTCTCCCTCCATCCCTCCCGGGCAGGGTGTCCCGCTGGCCGGGCAGCCCTGGGACAGCCAGGAAGGCCAGGAGAGCGGGCAGGGTGGCACGGTGCCAGGCAGGATGCTGGCAGGAGCGGCCAGAGGTGCTAAGCTGGTAACACTATCCCGCGGCCGAAACCCGATAAAGGACAGGGGGAGGTTTGCAACACGTGGGATTAACAAGGTCAGCTCAAGATTTTCTCAGGGTGAAAATCAAAGGGGAAAATATTTGCCTTGTGTGACTCAGTGAGTTCCTGAGCAGCCACCTGAGCTCCTGAGCTCACCCCGGCGGAGAGCACGGCCTGTGGCCACTGCTGAGGAACCAAACCTGAGCCCTCCTGCCCACAAGTGCCCTGTTTAATAACCAGAGACTTCCCAGCTGCTCTGCTGTCCCTGCAGGTTTTCATTCACCCATTGAAACGACAAAAATCAGTAAAACCCCACCCTGATGCTGGTCACCAAACAGGGACCAACCCTCTTGCAGAAGATCTGCCCTCAGTATTTGAGGAATTGGCACCCCACGCTCACCCTAAATCCCCGACTCCCAGTTTGCTTCAGTGTTCTGAGGTTCAACCACCCCTGAGAGCTCTTCACCACCCCTCACCCCACGTGCTCTGGAAGCCCAGGCTGTGCTCCGTGTTCCCTGGTGGAACCTGCCCTGCTGAGCCCCGGCTGGTTCCAGGGGTGGCAGCCGGGTTGGGGAGGGTGGATTTGCATCACAAATCCCCCGTGCAGGGCTGGCCGAGAGCGGCTCCTCCTCTGCTCCTTCCTGACACACAGCCCAGGCACAGGCAGCAGTGCCCAAGAACCACAGAACCCATAATTTAGGTTGGAAAAGCCCTCTGAGATCATCAAGCCCACCATGAAATCATGTCCCTGAATGCCCACCTACCCCAGCCTGTGGCACCTGGAGCTGGGTGGGATTAAATTCTTCTATTGAAATGTGAGAATTTAAATAAAGGCACTGGAAAATACCTGAAAAAAGCTGCAGAGGGAATAAAAAACCCCAAGTTTTCTTGTTTGGAAGCAGAAACCCCATTAACCTGGAGCGGGGACTGAGAGTAATGCAGTGGCTTCAGCCACTTCAAAGCCGACCTGATAAACCCCAGAGGTTCAAAGTTCCAGGTAACCTTTCGAAGGCGTCAGACATGGAAAACAAAGCCACGGCATCACGCAAAGCCTTATCTCTGCACCCCGTGGTGCCACCGGGCCGCGGGGCAGTAAACACCTCCGGAGGTGTCAGCACAGCCCCCGTGCCACCGGGGCCACTCCTGGTCCCTGTCACCCGGTAATGATGGCCCGGGGTGGTGGCCTGGCCTGTGGCACTCTGGGATTTCTTCCCAAGAACACCCCTGGTGCTGTGAATTACCTGGGTGATTGTTCTCCCTTTCCCCAGCCGCTGCCCCAGTGGTGAGGGGGTGACACCGATGGGGCTGGTGGGACTGTCCCCCAGAGGTGTGACTGTCCCCAGAAGGGACACACAATCAGGCCAGGTTCGAAGCACATCCATCCCCTCACCCTCTGCCTCACTGCCCACGCAGCCACAGCAAATGTTGGGGCTTGTCCTTCATCCCCAGCCCACGGCAGGTGCCGTCACCGCGTCCCACCCCAGAGCACCCCCAGGTGTGGGGTTGTGCGGGGCCACAGGGGCTGGGGGTCCGGGGACACGGCAGGGCTGCCAGCCAGCACGCCGGGAGGATTAGGGGCTGTGGCCAGCCCGGCACTCAGCTCCGGGACACGCTGCAGTCAGCAGCCAGCCCGAGCCTCGGGCGGCCTTCCCGCAGCTGGGACGGAGCAGGACCAGCCCGCTGGGATGGGGGGTGGGCACGGTGCCCCAGCCTGCCCGGCACGGGGCCGCCCCACTGTCCCCCCACCCACTGCTGTCCTTTTGGTTTTGCAAAGCCCCACAGAGGTGCTGAGTGCTGTGGAGAGGAGCCCACCGTGGGACAGACCCCAGAGCAGGAGCAGCAGCGGCAGAAGCACCCGGAGAAATCCCTGAGGGACTGGTTCTTCTCGGGATGGGACGGTGCCCGTGACCCGTGGTGGCCGAGGCAGGACAGAGCAGGGCTGGCACGGGAGGGCTGTGGCCCTGGGCACAGGGAGGGACACCACCTTCCCTGGGGAATTGCAGGGTAGTTGTACCTGGAGAACAGCAGCAGCCTCAGCCTCCTGCTGCCCGAGCAGGAGCTCACAATGCCAAATTCCCCAGATTTAGGCTTGAGATAGGCTGGACTCTGTCCTGGATGAATAAGGAGCTCCTCAGAGTGTGGACAGACACAAACAATGCTGATCTGCAGCTCCACTCGTGCTCACCGAAGGGAAAATGTGGATTTTTCTCCTCTCACTGAGGGCTGAGCTCCCTCAGGTCTGCATGAGGCCATCAGTGATAAACAACACAGAGAATAAAAATTTTCAGTTTTTCTGAGGTTGCTGGATGGAGTTTAAAGATTAAATACTTCAAATTGTGTTAGAAAGTTTATTCTGGCCCATTTTGGTATTACCAGCATCCCTGGGGCTGGACCACACCAGATTCTCCCTCAAGTTTGGGTGAGGCTCAGGGCAGGGAATCCCTCTCCCACCAGGTCCCACCTGGACACTGCATGCCTCTGGCCCCAAATGCTTTATTTCACTTTAATGCCCTTTAACCTGACTCTTTCGGGGCAGGCTGGCACCTGAGCTGCCTCCCGGCCACAGCTGCAGCACCAACACTCCTAAAACTCCTAAAAAAGGCAAAGCAGGCAGCGCTTTCATCTAAAATCTGATCTCTCTGACCAGGGGCGGCAGGACCTGCTCCTGCTCCAGGTCCTCAAGTCCAACACCTGAGCTGCTCGGCAGGCACTGACCTCAGAGCCCCGAACAATCTCAGGTTTATTTCAGGGCTTATCTCCCTCCCATCTCAGGTTTATTTCAGGGCTTATCTCCCTCCCATCGAAGCGTTTGGGCCTTAATGAGTCGCCCAAGGCCACACAGCAGCAGTGATGGGACCACGCTCACTTTCCCCCAAGGAAAGCCACACGTTCTCCTCCACACACCTTCCCACATTCTTTTTTTGAGGGAAAATTCGAAAATTCCTCTTCTTTTTTTTTTTTTTTTTTCAGGTTGGAAAGCCTCCCTTCACAGGAATTCAATGGTTTAAGCAAAAAAGCCTCGTTTGGGTTGACTCTGCTGGGTGAGAGCGGGCAGAAAGCCGTGAGGGGTGGGGGAGGCAGTGCCTGGAGCCAGCCCCCAGCCCGAATTCCAGGAGGATGGGATGCTCCACGTGGCTCCCCTTGGCCCGGGGCCCCCCAGAGCTTCAGGGCTGCTCCAAGGGCAGGAATTTTTGGTGCTGGGGCTGCTCCCACCCAGCCCAGGAGCTGCTCGTGTCCCTGGGCCTTGGGCAGCCCTTGCTGAGCACACTTGGAGTTCCCCTGGAGAAGGCAGATATCTTCCACCTATTTTACAAATAAGATAACAGCCCTTGCTCAAGGTGACCTGAGGGTTGTCCAGAGAGCACCGGCTGGGCCCAGGTGAGGACACACAGCCCAGGCCCAGGTGCTCTCTGCGGGCTGGGCAGGGTCTTTTGGGGGGTGACAATTCCTCTGGAGGTCCTTGTGGTGCTGCAGACAGAAATTTGGGTCGGTGGGGTTGGCTCTGACCACCAGAACGTGCTCTGCTCCCCAGGCCAGGGTGTCTTACCCCACAAATCCTCCAATTTGGGGACGTGGCCGTGCCAGCCCTGCTGCTGCAGCCCCGGGAGGAGCTCCCCCGTGAAGAAGAGGGGCTGTGACAGCACTGTCCCCACGGACACACGCAGGTGACACGGTCCCAGCAGGAGGGTGGCCCTTCCCCTGCCTCTGGAGATGTCCCCACAGGGCTCAGGCAGGCTGGAAAGGCCCCGAGCAGCCGTGAGGCAGCGATTCCCCCGGAGATAAACCCCAAAGCCCCAGAGCCTCTCCCCAGCGCCCAGAACTGAAGGGCCCCAAACGCCCCCGCCACGGGGGCAGCTCCGAACCTCCCGAAGCCTTCCTGCATTCCAGCCTTCCTTTCGGGGCTGTAAATAACCCTGCTGCCTCCCTCTGGCACAGCGTGTTCCTCATTCCTGCCCGGACCAGGCCGCTGCCCCCTGTGCCAGCTGGGGACACCGGGCGGGGGTGGCAGCGCCAGCGGTTCCCTTTCAGGTGGCACCTGTGGCTCCAGCCCTGGCACCACGGAGCCAACGGCCAGGCCACCTCTGCCAGCGGGGTGGTGGCATCCAGCCCGGGCCCTGCATTCCTGGGACACGGTGATAGCCAGCCCTGGGAATGTCAGAGCTCTGTGCGGTGACACTGGGTCCCCGTGGTGACACCGGCAGTGCCAGCCCCTGCCCGCCCTCCCAGCAGCTCAGGGCATCCTGCAGCACTGGCCACGTCCATCACCTGCTCCAGGAATGGCCACCTCGCTCCTGCAGGAATTTGGCAGCCCAGATCTCTGCTTTCCCACCTGGCTGGGGGATTTTAAACGCTCCTGAAGGGACACACAGACAGACAGACAGACAGACAGACAGGGAAGCAGGACACCCCGCCTGGTTTCAGCTGTCCCCTGTGCAGGTGTCACAGCCTGAGCAGCACATCAGCCACGAGGAGCAACCTCCCAGCATCTCTCAACCTGTTCAGCACCTCCCAGATCCTCATGGAGGCCCCAGGTTCCCTCCTTAGAGGCTGCCCTGCTCCACCTGCAGCATCTCCATCCCAAACCTGTGAATCTGTGATTCTGTGAACCTGTGAATCTGTGAATCTGTGAATCTGTGAATCTGTGAATCCTGCCTCCTCCCCACACCTGTGCCTGCACAAGCCCCGTTTCCTCAGCAAAACCACCCAAAAGAAAGGAGCAGCTGTGGCTGTAGGGGTGGGGATGGGGATGGGAGGGAAGGATGGAGGGAGGGAGGGAGGAAGGCTCCCTGCAGGTCCCATCATCTCCCAGGAACCAGCCCCCTCCGCCCCAGGGCACACACTGCCTGTCCCTGCTGCCCCCAGCCTCGGCCTTCCACTGAATTATTACCACTGAATGATTGCCCCCATTAAGTGTGACATATCTGCTAAAATTAATCATCTGCAAACAAATCCACACATTCCAGCACATGGAATGCTGCTCTCGGCCCAGGAGATAACCAGCACAGCAGTCTGTGCACCCCAGGCTGACCTGGGGAGTCCCTGGGGTATCTTTCCATGTCCTGGTAATCCCTGGCTTCCCTGGCTTCCCAGACCCTCCTCCGTGCCTTGCACACCCTCCTGGATGCTCTGTCGGTGGCCACATCCTCGGCCACACGTGGGGAGTTTGGCCAGAGCAGAAAGAGGCAGAATGAGTTGTATTTATAATTACTGAAAATGGAATTTGACCAGGACTGCGCCTCCCACGCCAGAAATGCCCCAGGACCATCGGTGGCTGCGCAGGGCTGGGTTCTTTGTGGGGCAAGACCTCGTTTTATCCTGCTCACACCCAGCAGGACTTTGGAATAGCAGCTCCTGCCACAGGCAGCAGGAAACCAGAGGGAATCCGTCTGTGCAGGAGGGACACCGGGCTGGGAAGGGACAGGGACAGCCTGAAGGTCTCGTGGAAGTCATTCCCTGTGGGAAAATCACCTCCAACATGGTTGAGAACTTCACTGGGTTTTGCCAGTGCTGTGGGGACAAAAATCCAACGAGCTGGACTCCAGCCCTGCCAGCATCCCAGTCTGAGCCCCAGCAAGTGCAGCACTGAGTCACTTTTGGGGGGTTTTGTGTCCCAGAGTGCCCAGACAGCACTTTCCTGCCTGTGCCAGGGGTCAGTGGCATTCCCAAGGTCCTGGCATCCCGCTGCTGATCTTGCTGGGCCCTCCGTGTGCCTGCCCCGGGCCTGGTGCACAGAGCAGGTCAGAGGGGGAGCAGCACCAGCTGCTCCTGTTTCCCTCACGCCGGGAGCCAGCTTTGGAATTTTACCTTTTGTCTCTCTTCGGTGGAGCTTCGCTAGGAAAAATGCCCTTAACTGATGGCAAAAGTCCCTTTTGGCACGAACAGTCCAGCTAATTAACCCTGCACGTTAGCCCTGGATGTTAATTAGCATCATCTAGGATGCTGCTCCCCCTCTTTCCGTGCTGCAGGATCCCCGTGGGTGCTGCAGCTCCGTGTTCCCGGGGTTTGCCCTGTGACAGGAGCCTCTGGGAACACCCGTGGGCTGCTCCTGCTGCCGTGCCACACGCTCCTGTCCCAAGGGCTCTGCACCTATCAGGCCACCCTTTAAAAAAAAAAAACCCACTGGATATGAGTTATTAATGATATTTACGGGGTAACTGCTCGGCAATGATTACCTCTGTGGGTCAGATGGCAGTGAATCAGCCCCCTTCCCTCGGGCACCCTCCGCAGGGTGTTCCTCTGGCGCGCTGCAGACACGGTGATGGATTTGCATACGATGAGGTTTCTTGGCAGTGGCTGCCGATGCCCCGAGCGTGCACAAGGCACCAGGAATTTTTACTCTGGGAGCGAGCAAAGGCGGCTCCGCTGCCTTCTCCCTTCTCCTCGCCCCAGCCGTGTGCTCCCTGCCCTTCTGTCTCTCTCCCCGCTCCCTTTTCCCATCGTTTCCCAGCGCTCGGAGGTGGCAGCACGTCCCGGTGACACCCGGAGGAGGGAGGGCAGCAGAGCCACCCCCGTGAACACCCCGAGCCAAGCTGCCCTTGGGGACAACGGGAACACGAGAGAGAACTCCTCCTCAACAAATAACCCCCTGCAGCTTCCTCCTGCTGGCCAGCTCCTCTGGGGACGTGTCCCTGTCCCACTCCTCGTCCCGTTCCGTGCTGATGTCCCTGTCCATCTCATCACCTGCAGCATCCTGGCTGGTTCCTGGCTCCTGCACTCTCCAATCCCTCTGGGAGGAGAGGAGAGGAGCCCAGGAGCCTGGAGAAGAAAGAGAGGAGATCAGGATCCTAGAGGAGTCCAGGATCCTGGAAAAGAGATATGAGGATCCTGGAGAAGAGAGGGGTCCAGGAGCCTGGAGAGGAGTCCAGGAGCCTGGAGAGGAGAGATCAGGATCCTGGAGAAGATAGGAGTCCAGGAGCCTGGACACGAGAGGAGTCCAGGATCCTGGAGAAGAGATATGAGGATCCTGGAGAAGAGAGGGGTCCAGGAGCCTGGAGAAGAAAGATCAGGATCCTGGAGAAGAGAGATCAGGATCCTGGCCCCAGCTCGGCCCAGTGGTGCTGCCATGGCTTGGACACGCTGGCAGCACGGGATGAGCCCCGTCCCCTGCTCCGAGCTCGCTGCTCCCTGACCTCTCACAGGAGCTTCTCCAGTAGCAAACGCTGCCTCTCCCAAAACCCTGGCGGCTCCCGCACCAGGAGATCGAGCAGCACCTCAGCGGTGGCTCCCGAGCTGCAGCTCCCGGCCGGCCCCTCCCGGCCCCTCCCCGCTCATCGCTGTCCCCTGCCAGGGGCGTCAGAAGAACCTGTCAAACCCTGTGCGGAGGAGCGCGTGGCCAGGTGTGGCTCCTGCCCGGGGCCCGTGCCCGCGGGGCTGATGACAGATAGCCCAGCCCGAGCCTCCCGCACATCCCTGCGCCGCCGAGAGCTCCCACCGCATCCCCGCGCCGGGGACACGGCCCGACCCTCTCCCTGGGCGGGCAGCGGGGCTTCCCCTCTCTTCCCCACTCCTCTCATCGCTTTGAACCTGGAAATGAGAGACCCTCCGCTCTCCGCTGCCGGTGCCTTGTCGCAGGCCGGCGCGGCGGGGTCGGGCGCTGGCACAAAGCGCCCCATTGTCCATCCCGGGGGCGGGGAGTCGGCCGGAGCTCAAAGGCCGGGCGGACGCTGCCCACCGCGGCCAACAAAAGCATCTTCTGCTGCCCCCGGCCCGTGGCGGCGGAGGGAGGGGGCCGGGGTGGCGTGAATATGGGTTATTGTCACCCAGAGCGTGGAGGGGATCAAACGGCCCAGGCCGGAGCGGGAAGGGGTGGGGTGAAGGGGGACATCCAAAAAAAGCTCTTCTCCCTCTTCAGATCTCCCCTTATCTCCCCTGGCTATCTCCTGGGCTTAGCCCGGGTGTACCTGCTCGCAATTACCTCCTCAAGCCAATCAGGCGCCGAGCACAGCCCTCGGTCCCCTTGACTGAGGTGATTTATAAATGACTCACTGGCTGGTCTGAGCGCAGACCTCTGCGCGCCTCCGCGGCAGCTCCGCTCCTGCCGCCTCGGCACCCCCTCGCGCCATCGGCCGCCCTCCCCGGGCGCAGGTAACTCCAACAATCGGGCTCTTTGTCTGGGTGGGCGTGGGGGATTTACACTCCGGTTGCACAGCCACTGGGTGTGAGGCGCAGTATTTGGAGAACTGGTACTTCTTTTTTCTTTTTTCTTTTTTTTTTCTTTATTTTTCTTCCTTTTCCCCCCTTCTCTTTTCCTCCCTCCTTTCGCCAAGGGGATTTATGGCTGCAGATTTACTCAGGAATTAGCAACACCAACGATCCAGCAGCTTGATTTATTATGAAGAGAGAGGCTGGAATAGCCAAATATGTGAATTAATTATTGCTAGAATAAATCCTGCCATCTTATCCGGCCTGGTTCCTGCTGAGATGTGTGGAGGGATTTGCCTGATACAGGACAGGCAACACTGATGAGAAACACTCAGTTTCTGGACCCTTGTTATGACCAGAACTTTCTGTGCGTGACACTGTGGAAAGTGGTCCCTGCCCTGAGGATGTTGCAGCCCAAATTGGGTGCTGCACATCCCGGGACAGAGGGGAGGGATGTGGAGCCCAGTGCCTGCAGGCCGTGGTTGGGAAGCACTGGTTGTGCACAGGAATCCAGCCCAGGAAAGGGGATTTGGCTGTACAGGGCATCCTGGTGCTCACAGCCAGGTTAGGAGGGAATTTTAAAGCTGGGAATGAGGAGTGCTCCCAGACTGAGACCTGGCACACAGGGTACAGGGTCTCCAGCTCCTCCCAGTGCCGTTTCAAGGGATGTTTAGGTCCAGCTTGGGCAGGCTCCTTCATATCTGAGCAAGAGGAAACACCCCCTCAGTCTTGCTCCATGGTGGAAAACTGCAGTTCCCGCAGCTGGGATGCTTTCTGCTCTGCCCTGATAAAATTTGTCCACACCTTATTTGTAAGCAGGCTGAAACCTGGAGCTGAGGACCTGTCCTCCTCTCCCTCAGAGATAAGTCCCTGCAGTGACATTTGTCCTGGGCACGCAGCGGCTCTGCCCCGGCTCAGAGACTCCCAGTACAGCAATGCTGTCCCGTCCCCCAGCACGGGACAGGATGGACGGGGTGACCCCTGAGGTGTTTTTCCTTCTCTGAGAGTGGATCCACAGGGGCGGGAGCATGTGGAGGAGTGAGCCCTCAGCAGGCATCCCAGATCAGTGCTGGCAGGCGCTGCAGGAACGCTGCAAACTTTTTAATTCCTTCGGATTTGCGTTGCCCACCTGCTCTTCAAAGGTGTGTGTCAGACCCGGGGAGAGCAGAGACTGTGGCACTGAGGGACACCAAAGTCTCCCTTCTCCTTCCTTTAAACGCCCGTTCCAGTTCACTCCTGCCCATCTCAGCTGCCTTTTCCATGGGAAGGGATGGAGACAGCACTTCAGGGATTGGGCTGAGATGCTGTTGGGGTCAGGCCCTGCAAGGTGACAGCCCGGGGGGACAGCAGGGCAGGGAAGCTTTTGGAGGAGCACGAAGGGGGGTATGGACATCCCAAAGCACAGCACCCCGGGCCACGTGCCCGATGCCTCGCCCCACCCAGCCCTTCCTCGCAGAGCTGCGGCGCTGATGCGGCTCCGACAGCGACCGAGAGCCGGGGTGGGGTTGGGAACAAGTGGGTAAATCAAACAAATCCCAGGGAAAGGGGGTCCAGCCTGGGCTGTGCTGTCCTGGTGTCAGTGCAGGGCACATCCCCCGTGCCCGCAGCGTTTGCTCCCTCACAGCCAAGCGCAGGAGCCGAGCTGCTGAGTAGAAACACTTCACTTAATAAACACCCTGTTTATTAAACACTTTGGCTTCACCCTCAGTAGCTGGCAGATGCCTGCAGATTTTATTATCCTGGTTACCAGGCACAGAGCTAGTTTGGTTAGAAAGTCGTGTGAAGTGGTACATCAAACATTGGCACCGGCCCAGCACCGGCAGCACGAGAGCTCTGCCCGCTGCCTGCGCTGGGCTGGGTCACTCACAACGAGACAAGGGCCATCTGCCCTGTGCAAGCCACCTATTTAACACTCCAAATACTGGACCTGAACAGAAAGAAAGCGTTGATTTAGTGCCTGCTGTTCCGTGGTGAAGGAGCAGGAGTGGGGGAATGCAGATCCTGGGGGACGAGGGGCAGCTCAGGGCAGTGGGATGGGAGGTGGGAGCTGGAGGGAAGCAGAGATGTCTCCTCCTGGCCCTGCTCTGTGGCACGGGACCCATCCCATGCCTGCCCTAGATCCATGAGAGCCCGTCAGCACCTCCTTTCACCCCCTTCTCCCTCTGGCTTTTATTCCACCAGCCATCAGGGTGGTTCCTCGTGGAAAATGGACTGGAACAGCAAAGTTTTGACTTAACTTTATGGACTCTGGCATGTTGCCTTTTCTGAGGCGTGGATATTTTTCATAACTGATTTATATGCTCTTCTGGTGCCTTCCTCTTCTATTTCTAATGGGTAAAGGTTAAGAAAAGGTTAAACCCCAGGGACAAATGTATGTGCCCAGTCCATGGCATCCCTGTGTCCCTGCCTCTGCTTCTTCCCCCTCCCTGGATTACTGGGAATGATCTTTTTCCCAAATACTCATCCCAGAAATGCGGGACTGTAGATGTGTCTTTGTCACTGCCAGCTTTTCTTCCTGAACCAGTTCATTTGTAGGTGAAGCCTGTGGCCATCCAGAGCCAAAGGCAAAACAAAACTAAATCAACCAAATTCTAAGTGTGAAAAGGAATTTGTGCCCGAATGGCCCAGCTGAAGACCCTGAGTCCCTTGGTGGTGAGTTCCTGGTGTGGTCCATCAGCTGGACTCGGTCCTGGCGAGGTCCCAACGCCAGGAGGTTGCCAGGAGTGACCGGGGAGCGCTGGGCGGGTCGGCCGGTGCCCGACGGGGCAGGTGAATTATACAGCAGGTGAATTATACAGCAGGTGAATTACACAGCATCTTCTGAAACACCTGAGCTGAGTGAGTGACAGCAGAGCCTCCTGCTCCTCCTGCCTGGGCGCTCGGAAAGCCAGAGGGGAGCGGCTGTGTGGCAGCAGGGTGAGGGAGAGTTCAGCCTGGGGGAGCACCAGCCTGGGGGACCCTGGCACCGCCAAATCTGGCACCAAGAGCGCAGAGCCTGTGCCACGCAGCTCTCAGGGGTGGCTTCCCCTGCTGACCTTGCAGGACCTGGGCCCTTTGACCGTGTTGCCCCAGGGCTCCTGTGGCCCCTGCAGCCACAGCCAGGTGGCCGCGGCGCTGAAGGCACCGTCCGGGGGCACGGGAGTCAAGACCTTGTCCTGGTGTTGCAACCAAACCCTTGCACCTGTGCCTGTGTTCTCCCAGCAGACCTGGGCTGGGGGATAGGGGGGAGCTGCTTTTATGGCCCTTTCTTGGGCAATGGGGCCGGGACAGGGTGTTGTGGATGGAGATTCACACGGGATTGGGAAGAGGCTGGACCTCTGAACCCCGTCCTGAAGCAAACAGCACAGAGGGCTGGGTGTGCCTTGCGCAAGGAGAAGGGGGATGGACAGGGGGCAGGCAAAGGAGGAAGCATTATTTCAACAGCACTGGTTTTTAATCCCTAAAATTAAGAAGCAGCTGGCTGAATGGGACATTCATTCCTTGAACTTCCATCTCCAGCTCTGGGATCAGTTTGGGCTCTTGTATCATGCCTAAGGCAGGGATCAGATGGCTCTTCCACCAAATTTTGACTCATTCCTTGGACTGGAGCTGCTGTTCTGTGCCTACGTCAGCACAGGAAAGTGGCTTTGTGCCAGTGGCTCCTATCAACACCAGCCAGGAACCTCAAAGTGACTTTCCTCTTCCCAAGCACAGCTATCACCAGCACGGGGACAGCAGATAAGAGCTCAGTGAGTGTGTTTCTGGGAGAAGAGGTCTGTGCCCGGCATGCACAGCCTGGTTTGGGACTGACAGGGCTGGGATCAGCCAGGCCTGGACCGAGGGGACACTCACGACCTGCTGGGACAATCTTGGTCACCCACATCATGTGGCTGGAGTGGAGCAGTTCTGCTCTCATGTGTTGTTTGCCCCGAGTATCACATCCCCTTTGTGTACTCAGTGAGGCCAAATCTTACATTTCTGAGCATCACCCACTGCAGGGATGGGCTGCCTGAAAACTGGCGAGCACTTGGAGCTCTTCTCCCAGACCTTGTCCTTTATTTCCATGCTCACACTGGAAGAGAGACCTTGAAAAACCTGGTCCCTGCAGTGCAGCAGCTGACTGGCACTCTGCTCTCCCCTCCACACTCACGGAATTGCTGCGGGGTCCTGCCCCAGCTGCGGGGTTTAAACCAGCTCTGCAGCTTGCCGTGGGCTCATCCCACCAGCACCAGGCTTTGCCTTTTGTTCAAGGAGCAGCCACGCAGCTCCTCGTGCTCTTTAATTCCCAAATCTCAGGTTTAAGCTGCTGTTTGATCTAGGGCAAGGCTGTGATAAGCCAAGTCAAGAACTTGACTCTGTCCGAGATGCTGACATCACGAGCCTGTTTGTTTAAGATGGAATTTAATCATGGGGATATTTTCCCCTCTATACCTGCTCTGTTTATTATGTTTTCCTGATTGCCAGCACTTTTGCTCAGCAGGGGAATTTCATTAAGGGCTGGGATTTAATTGGCTGCTTGGGTCTGTCTGGTGGTGGTAGAAGGGATGGAGATCAGACAGACCACCAGGAACTCGGGTGGGTTTTTTCAGCCCTCAGGAGCTGTTGCTGAGTCTGGACCTACAAAATATTCACCATGGAGAACTGGAGATTCCGAGCAGAGCTGTGGGGCTGGGAGGAAGGCTGGGAGCAGCCACAGGATCACGGGAAACGTGGGAAAACCGTGACTGTTTATCAGACAGGCTTTGGGCATGAGGGAAGAGCCCAGGACACCGATTAGTTCTATTATCCAAAGGCAAAGCCTGTCCTTGCTCTTGGAGAGGAATCTCCAGGGGAAAAGGAGCAGCAGGGATGCCCTGCAGAGGGCACTGGATCAGGCACCTGGCACTGCAGGAAGAGGGACGGGTCTCCTCTTTGCTCCAAAGCCGTGGGCTGGGGTCCCTCCCGAGCCCCGGGGCTGCAGATCAGAGCTGGAATCACAAACACCCCATGACCGCGACACTTCTACAGCAGAGCGCTCTTGATGGCCCCTGTGATCTCTAAAGGAGTGGGGTTGGTGACCTCCCTTTCTAGACCCATTAGCTGCTATTTGCATAATGATTCTCTTGACCTAAATTCTCCCCAAAGTTTCGGCTCCCTGCATCACCCTTTCCTTCCTGCCCTGCTCTGCCCCAATCTCCTCCTGTCCCCCACTCCCTGGCATCAGCCAGGGCTCTCTCCAGTCCTGTGGAAGGACATTTTGCTCCTGCCGGTGTCCCCGGACTCGATGTCAAGGTGTGCCCTGACTGTCAGCAGCGCCCAGAGCGGGGAGGGGAGGTTCTGGCACGCTCGGATCACTCCGTAAGCTCTCAGCAACCTGCATGCTGTTTCTCGATACGTTCTCCCGCCTGAATCACCAGCTTCTCCCACCCCCTCTTCTCCTCCTGTGTTGGGCAATGACCCACTTAGATACACGCCAAAACACAAATAATTACCGAGATCCTCGTTTGATTCCTGACCACTTCCTCCCTCCCCTCCCAGCCCGGCCAGTTCGGGGTGATTCTCCCCTCTCCCCAGGCATCTCTGGGCACGGTAAAATCAGGGATGTCTGAAGTTCATCATCCCTTCGGTGAGACCCAGATACCGGGCAGGACTGGTCTGCCGGCATGTTTTGGCATCTTCATCACTGACATGAGTTAGCAACAGTTATCTCCCCGAGCATCACTTCCTAGAGGAAACCAGGCACTCGCCCAGGTCCAGCGAGGATTGGGAAGGCTGTGGAATGCTGGCCAGGCTGGCCAGTGTGGCAGGAACACCTCGGACGGGATCCAGCCCTCGATCCCGGTGCCACTATCAACCACCGAGGCGGGCCAGCCTGGCAGAGCCTTGCCAACCCCACCGATGGTGAAACCGAGCCATGGGAAAGGTCAAGTGCCTCGCCCGAGGCGAGGAGGCACTCCCGGAGCCGGGATTAACACCCCTGCCCGGCAATCCAGGCCGCGCTCGGCTCCCTCCGCACGGCACCGCTCATTAGCACCGCTCATTAGCACCGCTCATTAGCATCACCTCCGAAGAGCTGGGAAAGCTCCCGGGGCCGCGGAGCTGCAGCAGCCCCTGGAGCCCGGAGAAGCCACTCCCAGGACCTGCCTCTCCGCCACGGGGAAACTATTTAGGGTGGAGAAGCTCGGGGAGGGCTCCAGACGCTGGAGGTGTCCGCTCTGTTAGACCGCAGGTGGGGCCAACTCCAGCCACATTCTTGGCTTTGCTCTTTCTATTTTATTTTATTTTTTTTTTTTTGGGGAAAAATCCAAATGATCCAGAGATGAGCCAGGCCAGGCCTCGCTATGCCATCGAACGTCCTGCCTACTCTGTCAGCCTCTTCGACGAGGAGTTTGAGAAGAAAACCAGAACTTACCCCGTCGGGGAGAAACTGAGAAACCTTTTCAGGTAACAGGGGATGGTGTAGAATGTAAACCAGATTTAGTCAGGAATTAGGGGTTATAATTCAGACCTGGGAATGCAGATCCCATTTTTCTCCTGGGGAGTTGTGGTCTTCGGGGGTTTGATGGATGAAAGGCATGGGAGAAATGCAAATTGGGCTGAAGGAAATGAAATTGGTGGCTCTTTTCTCAGCAGAATACTTTGCACTGAGTGCGTTTGGGATTTGGGGTCCTGTTTTCCAAGGGTTTTTTTCTTTTAATAGTGAAAAAAGCACAGTTGGTGATGTAGGGATGGGTGGATTATTATTTTCAAGCTTTCCAGCTGGGATTTCCTTTTCTCAGCTTTCTGATTGAAACCAATACCACCTTAAAGAAAGGTTTATAATTATGCAAACGAAGGTTAATAACCCTGCTGATCACTTCCTTGGAAATCTATCTCCACTCCTCAGAAAAAGGAAGGCAATAATAGAGGAAAGAGAGGGCTCAGAGAAAGGCTGAGCCATTCCTAGGAAGATCCTTACTTCCAGCTCATTTGCTTCGTCTCTTTTTGGCTTATTTGCTTTTATTTTTTATCTCCCTTCTAGATGTTCAGCTTCCAGGTTCAAGCTCACCCTCTTCCACCTGTTCCCAGTCCTGGTGTGGCTGCCCAAGTACAAAATCAAGGACTATGTCCTGCCTGACGTCCTCGGCGGGCTCAGTGCGGGGACAATCCAAGTGCCACAAGGTGAGCAGCGTCCCTGTCTGGGTGTCCACGAGGGAATAACTCTTCACCAGCTCGAGTAAAGCTCTGCAGGTGATGCTGATGCCCAGCTGGGAGGCGTTTTGTATTTTACTGGTGACCCCAAGCCTCCCTGCCTGTGTCCCTCGTGTTTTGCAGGGATGGCCTTCGCCCTCCTGGCCAATCTGCCTCCTGTCAACGGGCTCTACTCCTCCTTCTTCCCCCTGCTCACCTACTTCTTCCTCGGGGGCATCCATCAGATGGTGCCAGGTGAGGAGCTGTCTGCACAGGGCAGTTCAGGGCTGCCTGGGAATGCAGGTGTGCCCCAGGACTGGGACGTTTGCTCTGCCAGGGGTTTGGGGGGTCGCCGATTGCAGCTGCAGGATGTCACCCCAAGGACCCTGTGTCACCTCCTGCCGTGGGGCTGGGGATGGGCTGAGTGACTGGTTCTGCACAGCCCCACCTGCCCAGGAGCCTTCCAGGACAGGGCTCTCCCCAGAGGGAGCTCCTGACCTCCCCGTGCTGCCTGCAGGGACTTTTGCTGTCATCAGCATTATTGTTGGCAACATCTGCAACGAGCTGGCTCCGGAGTCGGACTTCCAGTACTTCAACCACACCACCAACGAGACCAGTGTGAACACCACGGCCCTGGAGGCAGCCAGGCTGGAGATCTCTGCCACCCTGGCCTGCCTGACAGCCATCATACAGGTGAGGGCTCTGCTGTGTCCCTGACCCACGCTGAGAGCCAAGCTTTCCCTGGAGCAGAGATGGTGGTGGCAGATGCTCGAAGAGGCCTCAAAACGGGGATTTTTGGTCTTGAGGTGGAATTCTCTCTGTGGACAACCCAAGAATGGCACCCTGAGCCCTGCTGTCCCCATCCCTGCTCCGGGACAGCCCCGGTGTGTGGGGGAGAGCTGTGTGTGCTCTCCCAGTGGATCACCCTGCCCCACAGGGGCTCTGCGTGCCTTGGGGCTGTCACTGCTCTGAGCACAGCTCCTCTGTCCCACCCTAGCTGTGCCTGGGCTTCCTGCAGTTCGGCTTCGTGGCCATCTACCTGTCCGAGTCCTTCATCAGGGGCTTCATGACGGCGGCGGGGCTGCAGATCCTCATCTCCGTGCTCAAGTACGTCTTCGGCTTGACAGTCCCGTCTTACACCGGGCCCTTAGCTATCGTCCACGTAAGTGGGGGCTCTGCACAGCCACCTTCCAGCACCGCCAGCCCTGCCAGGGAAACGGGGCCCGGGAGACCAGGAAAGGGTGGAGGGAAGGGGAGTCCCTGCCCCAGCAGCGCTGTGTTCCCTGTCCAGCGTTATCTGAGCCCTGTCTGCGTGGTTTTAATGAGGAATAACGAAATGGGGCTGGGATCTGGGGGGAAATGAGCCGTGCTGCTTTGCAGCAGGAGTCTTGCAGAGTTGTTAGCAACAGGAACGTTTCCTCGGAGCAGGTCTGGCCATTCCTGGGATTTCCTGCGTCTTCCGTGGATGCATCCTGTGCTGATGCAGCCAGAACTGCATTAAATCACCAGCACAGGCCGGGGCTGGGGCTGATCCCTCAGCAGAGGGTTTTCAGCACTGCTCACGTCTCAGGGTGGTGATTGTGGTAGCAGGTGCTGTCCGTTGTTCTGTCCACGTTGTCCAGAGTGCCTGGCTCCCCGTGACCCCTTGTCCCCTTCTCTCCCCTTCAGACCTTCATTGACATTTGTAAAGGTCTGCCCCAAACCAACCTGGCCTCCCTGGTCTACGCCTTGGTCAGTGCTGTGCTCCTGATCGTTGTCAAGGAGCTCAACCTGAAGTACATGAAGAAGATCCGGATGCCCATCCCCATGGAGATCATCATCGTAAGTGACACCTGGGCTGTCCCTGGGACTGTCCCCTCGCCTCACAGCCCCGGGACACTGCTGCTCTCAGCGGGGCCACCATGAAGAGCATCTCCACAGGGAACGTGGCACGGCCCCCACGCGGTTTGGGGTCAGAAACTGGGCCACCCCCGTGCTCACCCCTGCACTGCATCCTGGTGATGCTGCGGGTGAAGAACGTGACCCCTGCTGGGACTGTCCTCGCCTTCCCCAGCCCAGACTTGGTGCTGGTTTTATTCTGTCAGGCAAGGTTAATGCTCCGAGCCAGCTCGGCTCTTCCTGCTCGCAGCTCTTCAGTGCCTCTCCTTTCAGGTGATCGTTGCCACCGCAGTCTCCGGCAGCTTCCACATGCCCGACAAGTACGGGATGCCAATCGTGGGGAAGATCAGCATGGGGTAAGTGCTTGTGCAGGTCTGATTCACCTTCCAGAGAGTTTTCCTTCCTCCTCCTCCTCCTGCAGCCTGGAAAACACCTCACTCTTCCCTGCTATCCCAGAGCCTCCTTCCAGGAGTGTCGGCATGCCCTGTGACACAACCACCCCCATCCTCTGGAGTGTGGGCAGGGATTATGTCATTCCTGAACCCTCCAGCTCCTCCTCCACCCCCCCAGCCCCTGCACAGCGCTGTCACAGCTTCCCACCTGTGCTCTGAGTGCAGGTTCCCAGAGCCCACCCTGCCCCTGGTGAGCAAGTGGAAGGACATGGTGGGCACGGCGTTCTCGCTTGCCATCGTGGGCTACGTGATCAACCTGGCCATGGGGAGGACCCTGGCAGCCAAGCATGGCTACGACGTGGACCCCAACCAGGTACTGTGGGGCTGGGGCAGCCGGGGGCTGCTGCTTTTGCTCTCAGGCGTGAAGGGAAGAGCTCAGACGTGCTCGGCTCGAAGCAGACGTGCTGCTCCCCTGGAGGCTCCGTGGCTTTGTGCCATGTGGGGGGGAAAGGACACGGCAGAGCCCTGTCCCGTGGGCTGGAGGGAGGCTGGAAAAGGGAAAGGAGCTTTAGGCTGGGCTCTCTGCCTTGCTCCCCCTCCAGACTCGGGGTTTTGGCAGCTTGCTGAAGCACGGTGAGGTGCACGCACTTCTCAGGGAGCAGAGGAAGACCTGGATTCCTGGTGTGTCACCCAGATACTGTGAGAGGCAGGACATTAAATAATCCTCTTTTGTCATCCCTGGCACAGTGGCAGCTTTCAACAACAGCCACACATACCACATGGAGCCCTGCCCTGAGTGTGTCAACAGATGACAACGTGTTTATGTGGAATTGTGCTTCCAGGTTTCCCTGCTACACCAGAGCCTATCCCAGATCTTACTGGAAGGAAAGAGTCTGGGATGCAGTGCAGGGAACCCAGAGCCTGCCCTGGCCACGTGAACCAGACTCAGGCCCCTGCTCTCTTGCCGTGTGTCCGCAGGAAGGGCAGCTGTCCTTTCTGATGGACATTCTCCACGTCTCCACAGGAAATGCTGGCCCTGGGCTGCAGCAACTTCTTTGGCTCCTTCTTCAAAATCCACGTGATCTGCTGTGCTCTCTCTGTCACCCTCGCCGTGGATGGGGCAGGAGCTAAATCCCAAGTTAGTTCCTCCTCTTCCTCTTCCTCTCCTCTCTCCATTCCCTCTGGAGTACAAAGTGTTCCACGTGCTGCCAGCCTGCTGGCAGCTCTGGAGAAGTTTCACACACAAGTGCTTCAGGCTGCTGCTGTTAAAGCAGAATTTCCTCCCTCCCCAAGGCCATTTTGGGCCCTGATTTGGTTCTCTGGGTTGGGCACGGAAGCAGAGCTGTCAATCTGCAGTCCCACTCTGGCTCCCTGGACTGGGCAGTGAGGGAAGTTCGGGGTTATCTGTGAGATCTGCAAACCCCTGCCTGTTTTCAGAGGCAAACATCCTCTCACATAAAGTGCTGCAGTGCCCAGTTGTGCCCCTGACTACACCCAGGGGAGGTTTGGGAAGCCCTGATGTTTGCAGAAGTGATTTTCTTCCCTCTTTGCAGGTGGCAAGTTTCTTTGTGGCTCTGGTGGTCATGGTGACAATGCTGTCCCTGGGAATCTACCTCGAGCCTCTTCCAAAGGTAACACAAACATCTGTGCAGGCAGAGCCATTGCAACACCTGCTCCCCACACCCAAGCACAGGCACAGCCTCGCTCCAAAAATCCCCGGTGCAAACGGCAGCACGGGAGGGTTTGATCCTGGCCTGGGGACCTGTCTGGAATCACAGACTCACACAATTCCAGGCTGGTCTGGGCTGGAAGGGACCTTAAACCTCATCCCTGCCACGGGCAGTGACACCTTTCACTATTCCACGTTGCTCCAAGCCCCGTCCAAGCTGGCCTTGGGCAGGGATGGGGCAGCCACAATGTCTCTGAGCAAATCTAAGTGTGAATTGCAGTGAAACAATCATCCCAATTACCCTGCTCAGACCCTTTGTGAGCATCACCCTTGTGATGGGCCTGGCCCAAGGCAGGAGGATGCTGCAGGAAAGCATCCACTGGCAAACGTGGCACGTCCACGTCCTGGCTGACACCATTCCCTGTCCTCCACAGTCTGTGCTGGGAGCCCTCATCGCCGTGAACCTGAAAAACTCCCTCAAGCAGCTGGCTGACCCCTTCTACCTGTGGAAGAAGAGCAAGCTGGACTGTGTGAGTGCCTGGGGCGGCGGGAGGCATCACCTGGATGAGCAGGACAGACCCCAGCAAGCCTTTTGTGGGGTTTTGTGGGGTTTTGTGGGTATGAGTCCCCTGCGGGAGGTGGGTTTGGCTCTCTTGGTGAGATGGTGCTCCCTGTCCTGCCCAGCTGAGCACGCTGCTGCTCAGAGCACATATCAGAGAGGCCTGAACTCTTACCTGCTGTGTTTAAATGCCAATCAAGTGCGGAGCCTGTTTGCCCAGAACTAGCCAAACCGGCCCTGCTCAATATCTGGGAGTCATGACTTAAAAACTCACACAATGGCCCTCCAGGGTGAGGAGAGCCCTTCAGCGTGATAAGGACTCCAGGCACTGGTTGATGTATAAACCCAGGCAGGGGGTGGCGGGGGAGTGAGAGCGGAATTTGGAAATGTCTGACATAAAAAGACAGTGTTTGAACAGGACTCCCACGGCTGAGTGCCGTGTGTGGACACTGAGCCAATATCCTGTCAGGGCCCGACAAACCCCCTTATCGGGGCAATCACGAGTCCAGAGGGGCTGGCCCGAGCCATGAAGAGCTTTCCCAAAATCTCGCTCAAACAGGTGCTGGAGAAGAGCTGGGTTATCAGTTTGGGCACATCTCTGAATGGGTTCTGCTGCTGAGGGGTGAGAGGGGAGCTCTGTGGGCTCTGGCAGCTCAGCTGAGGGCAGGGCAAGCTGCTGCCCCTTTACCAGAGCACAGATGGACCCCACAGGCTTCAGAGACCCCAAAAGCCTGGGCAGAAGACACCTGAGTGTGGACTGAGTGCAGATGGATGGTGCTGCCTGAGGAACATCCTGGCAGATGCCAATGGAGTGAACGGGATTCCCCTGACCTTAATCTCCTTGGAATTTGAACTAGATTCAGTGTCCTGTCCCAAAATGGGGAGCACCATTCCTGGGTGATGTCAGACCATTGGTGTTCATCACCTTAATGCTGGTTGTGTTTCAGGACAGCTAATTCCAGCTAATTCTAATGATGGATGGATGGATGGATGGATGGAGGGAAGCTCTTCCTTGCCATTCATACACAAAATGAATATCAAAGTTTTCCCCATCCGTTTTTCCATCCATGTCCTCTAGCCCGTGGTTCAGCCAAGTGACCTGCCACGCTCTCCTCTTCCCTCCTCTCCCTGCAGCTGGTCTGGCTCGTGAGTTTCCTCTCCGCTTTCTTCCTGAGCCTCCCCTACGGAGTGGCGGTGGGCGTGGGATTCTCCGTGCTCGTCGTGGTTTTCCACACCCAGTTGTGAGTACCTTAGGGCCACGAGAACCACGGGAGATCTCCCAGGGGCAGAAGGAGGGACAGATGAAGTTTTAGGAGCGACCTCTGGCCCGCGGAACGCGCGGCAGGAGCCCCGGGGAGCGCAGGTGTCCTGCCCGGAATGCGCAAACAGGAATGGCAGGCGCCAGTTTACTGCCTGCATTCCCGCTCCCGTGCACATCCCGGGGCAAGGGGAAGCCTCGAGGTATTTGCTTCACCCCACACAGTTCCCAGCACAAAGCCCTGCTCGCAAAAAGAGCGAGCCCTGCCTGTGTGCGGGGCCCTGGTGTGAGGTCTTCACACCACTTTTGATCCCTCAAAGCCCTTTCTTAATATTTCCCAGTCTGGCATCTCAAAATGCTGACTCTTTTATTTTTTTTTTTTGCCCTGTAGACTCTGCAGGGGTGAAATGTGGGAGTTTTCACACAGCAAATGTTCAAATCCTGGGATGGAATGTGAAGCAGAAGCAGTTTTCTTTCCCCTAATGCTGATTCCTTCTTTCCTGCAGCCGCAACGGCTCTGCCCTGGGCCAGGTGACTTCCACTGACATCTACAAGAACCCCAAAACCTACAACAAGGTGAGCTGAAGATAAATCATCCTCAGAGAAAACGCTGGTTTTTGCCACTGGTGCCCAGGTTTGTTCTGAGCTCCTGTCTCTGGTGCAGGTCCATGAAGTTAATGGGATTAAAATCATCACCTACTGCTCGCCGCTGTATTTCGCCAACTCGGAGATATTCCGGGAGAAAATTATAGCCAAGGTGAGCAATTCCTTAACAAATCCCTGCCTGAAGCCAATCCCAACCCGCCCTTGCTCTCTCCTGAGTTGCTACACGGGGGTAATTAAGCCCTGGGTGATCATGACTGATGGTCACAGCCACGCTCTGCTCCTCAATCCTCCTCTCCCTGATCCTCAGGGCTGTTTGCAGAGCTCATTTTAGAGGTTGTGCCCAAATCCTGGCAGGTTCCTCCTCTGAGCTCTGCCAAAGCAGGGGCATCCTGCTCTTCCAAGTCCCTCCCTGTGTGTGCAGGTTCTCCAGGTTCCAGGAGAGGTTTGGATGCCATCAGGATCACCCCACTCTGGTGCACAGCTGGTGCCCCAGGCTGGGAAATGCCAGGGAAGGAACAGCAGCTCCTGACTCTTGGAACAGAGTTTTTAAAGAAAAATCTCCCTTTCCCACAGACAGGGGTGGATCCTGGCAAGGTGTACTTGGCCAGGAGGAAGTTTGTGAAACGGCAGGGGAAGGGCACAGCACAACCGCCAGCAAAGCTCCCAAAATTCCTGCTGAAGGAGAACAAGGTAACTCAGCTCCTGAGTTCCCAAAAAGGTCCCTGTGTCCATGAGTACGACCCCAGGTTCCCATCAAACAGCTCCTCTTGACATGGGATTTTCTGCACTGTTCTCCTGGCCACATTTCCCCCCTCTCTTGCCCTTTCCTCCCCACCTACGTCTCCATTCCTCCCCAAACCTGAAGGTGCAGAACTGGGAATGGCTGGGAGCAGGGAAGCTGGAGAGGAGGCTGCAATGGGAACAAGGTGCACAATCTGCACAAACCAAAGCTGCAAAGGCAACTTTGGCCTCTTTCTCTGGGCACGTGTCACCAGTTCAGCCCCAAGGTGCCCTTTCAAAGCCCATTCCTCAGCCACCCCAGCCCCATTTGCTTTGCAATGCTGAGCAGCTCTGAAACAAATGAATCACGTAAATTATCCTAAGTCCAGCCCCAAGGGACAGCCTGGCTGGAGTTAGTCCAGATTAAAACACTTCATATCAGTGGGCAGAGGTGCAGTCACCTGCCAGAACCCCACCTGTGCCCTGCCCTGACTCTGCATCTCCGCTCGCCCGCAGACCTTGTCCTTGCAAGAGCTCCAGAAGGACTTTGAGGGCGCCTCTCCAACGGACACCAACAACAACCAGACGACTGCTAACGGTGCCAGCACCTCCTACATCACATTCCACCCTCCTGCCCACGGGGCTGGGCCAGGGCAGAGCCCCGGGCAGCTGGGCAGCAGCACCACCCTGCAGGGCAGCACCCTCAGCGTCCTGCCCGCGGCAGGCACCGACCCTGTGCTGACAGCACCGCCCTACATCAGCTTCCACACCATCATCCTGGACATGAGCGGGGTGTGCTTCGTGGACCTGATGGGCACTAAAGCTCTGAGCAAGGTTAGTTCTGCACTGCCAACACAGCCGGGCAGCAGGGGCCTTCTGCTCTCTCACATAAAGGTGTTTCTGTGCCTCAGCTGGGTGGCTTTTCTCCTTCTGCATCCCTGATTTTCTCCTTCAGGCCCAGCACTGATAAAAGGCTTTATGCATAAACACAAAGCTGGAGCAGCAGTGTTTTTAATCCTCTCTCTCCCATCTCATCCCTTCCAGTTGTGTTCCAGTTACCAGAAGATTGGGATTAAAGTGTTCCTGGCAAACGTGCATGGTAAGAATCCCCAAAGAACACATTTCCACGGGATCTTCCCCCATTTCTGAGCTCCTGACAAACAGCAGATCCTTTTCTGCTCTTTATTCACACTGTGAAGTGTCCTTTGCTGGACCAGGCCTGAACAGATAAAAGGAGAAAACAGAAGAAAGGAAAGAGAATCACTGTTCTCTGTGTGTGAAATCAGTGCTTTCATTTGGGAAGTGATAAGGCTGGAACATCTCCACACTCAGCATGCAGGAAAACAGATCCCCACACTAATTTCTGCTGCAATTCTGCTTCTTCTGAGCCTTGCCTTAGCTCAGAGGACCCCAGCAGCCACACACACCCCCAGAGTTCCTCCTCTGCTTTCCTCCTCGTTCAGCTCTGTCCTTTCTCCAGCCCAGGTGTACAATGACATCAGCACAGGGGGAGTCTTTGAGGAAGGAGGCCTGGACCCAAGTCACATCTTCCTGACCATCCACGATGCTGTTTTGTTTGCACTGGCCAGTATCAGAGAATTTGTCCACCCGCCCATCTTGGAAGAGGTAAATTTGCTCCCCAGCCCACAGGATTCTCCTGTTTGGCTTCCAGGCTGCATCAGCACAATGGAAAAATAACAAATTGCTACTGCACCTAGAGAAGCTTCTTGTTTATCTCAAGTGCTAAAGGTCTAAATCCAGCAAAATATTTAATATTCCAGTTGTCACGTACGTGCTGAGCACCTCGTGATGGAATGGATTTCCATGGGAATTCAGAAGTGTCAATGTTTTACACAAACCCTTAGCTGAGAGATGAGTGCTGTCCCAGCCTGGAGGAGCCAGAAGGGCTGTTCCAGCACTGTGCCCTCACTTTGGTGCTCACTGGAGCAGGCAAAGGCAGAATTCAGCCCTCAGTGATGGAGAAATGAAGGCCAAGCCCGTGCAGCTGGAATAGTCCTGGCATCCATGAAGGCTGCATTGGTGGGAGGAGAACAGGAGAATTCCGAGGCAGGAATGGGGCCTGTGCTGGTGGCACAGTGTCAGACAGGCTCTGTCCCCAAACAGGGGTTGGTTTATTGTGTGCCAGCTGGAGCTGGCACCAGTAGCACCAGTTATCTCCCCAGGACTCCAGTTCACACCAGTTATCTCCCCAGGACTCCAGTTCACACCAGTTATCTCCCCAGGACTCCAGTTAACACCAGTTATCTCCCCAGGAGGAGTTAAGGTATCTCCTATCAAACCAGAGCGACGGGCGAACGCCAGCCCAGTCACAGCAGATAAACACCTGGAGCAGGACTCCTCCTGTGCCCCTTCTCCTGGGCATTTCCCTCTGAGCATGGGTCACCTTTTAGGCCTGGCTTAGTCATTGCTTTCATTCCTTTTAACCCTGTGCTCTGCTAATTTGTTGCCTCGACTCTTCCCTGCACAGAGGCCGACCCAGACAGAGCTGTCCATCTATGACGAGTCTGTGGACGAGAGCAGTGCAGAGTACAAGAACCTGGAGGAGGTGAGTTGTAGTGCCAGGGTCACTGCAGCCATTGGTATGAGGCAGAAATCAGAACTTCTGATTGGGATTGATTAGATGGGAAATCATCTGAAAGTAACTGCAGCGCTTCGGGAAGTTAATTGCAAATATAATTTAAAATCCCTGTCTTGAGGAGCTCTGGAAGGCACGTGGGTGAGGAGCAGGTGGGTCACCCCACAGAGGAGTCCTTCAATCGTTCTGGGCCACACAGCTCAGGTTCAGTCAGGGCTGGGGTCTCCACACGCTGGGGGGAACTTGGAGAACCCAAAAGAAGAGCCATCAGTGAAGATTTTCAGCTTTGTAAATGCTGCAGCAATTTGCACCCACCTGTGGGCCTTGGGAGGAGATCCCTCCAGGGCTGACCTTCCCCGTGCTGTCCATGCCCAGCTGCAAGCATGGAGAAGGGCTGGGAAGGGTTGGAGCCCCTGGGGGTGTTTGTGTGACAGTGACACTGGGCCATGCTGTGGCACCAGCCCTGACCCTGCTCATCTTCTGTGCCCCTTAGGAGATGTTTGGAAGCATGTTCCACTCAGAGGCCCAGACAGCTCTGTGAGCCCAGCGGGCGCCAGGCAAACCCTCCAGAGGAGACTCCTCTCTCCCAGCCCTCCGTGGAGAGCTGTGCTTCTGCCTGGGGATACCACGGGTTTGCAAAGAGGCCACAACCCTCCAGAACTGCCACATCCCCCCTCCTCCCTGCTCTGCCCGCAGGCAGCAGCCAGCTGGGGAAGCAGGAGCTCAGGAGATGCCATCTCACCATCCCAGGGCTGCAGAAGTGGAGCTTGGTTGGAGGCAGGTGCCTGAACTCCGGGGACGTTCAGCCACCCCTTTGTCCCCCACATCCTTCTGCCCACGCTGGAATTGCATCATCTGGGCATCCTGCTCCTTGCCTCTCCCTCCTTCCCCACGAAGTGAAATACAAGCAAACATTGAAAGCCTCTCAGGGCTTGGCTTCACGAGCAGCAGTGGCCCTGGCCAGGTGTGGCAGCGCAGCTCTGCCAGGTGCTGCTGCTCTCTGACGTGCACTGACCCCGGGGGGGGCTGGCACTGCAGCCCCCCGAATTTCCCTGCGTGTCTCTGCAGCCTCTGCCTCTCCTCTTGTGTGTCCCAGCATCCCAAAAAAACACTGCCTCGAGCCAGTGCTGTATTTCTGGCACCCCAAAGACCTCAGGGCTCTCTCAGCAGGGCTAAATTCTGAAATATATATATATTTTTCTTACTGATAGGACAGGCTTGTACTCAGAAATAACAATTCCTTGTTCTGTGCACGCTGTCCTGCCTGCCCAGTGGGTTGAGTACCTGAAAATAGATTCTATTTTAAAATGCTATTTCTATTTTAATACTCTAAAATATTACAAATATAAGCAAGCTTTAGTGTATGGTTTTGAAGTACACAGACGTTAATGAGCTGATTGCTGAAGGCTTCCTGGGAAGAGAATGTGGGGCTTTCCTGCAGCTCCCAGATGTCTCATTTTTAAGGAAAATAAAGCTTCCTGAAGCATCCTTGCTGGACAGTCACTAAAGGAAACGACAGCAGCACCCTGCCAGTTTGGTTTTATGCACCATGTCAATAACCAAGTCACCATTTCTCTACCTCAATTTCTGATTATGTGGTGTAGGAGAGTAATAAAACCAAAAGAGGTCAGAAAACCCCACTAGCTGATGGTTATTACTTATTTTAATCTTAGACAACAGTGGTTTCTCCAGAAATCTCCACATATAGCTTGTGTTACAAGGTAAAATCAAGAGATTAAGTCTCTGAAATTATCTTTGAGGGTGATTCCTCGTGACCTTTCGTACTGCCTGAGTGCTCCTTTTAAAAAGTGCAAATTTTGAAAGAAAGGCAAAAAAAGAAATCGCTGCAGAGCAACAAGGAAGTGTCCTGATTGATATTTTTGGGTCTCTGAGGTGGCACCACATTGAAGAGGGAAGTTCCAGTTCCCAGCTCAGGATTCATTGCAGGAGGTTGATTTCCCAGCCTGGGGTCTGACAGGCCAAATGCAGGAATCCTCAGAGCAGAGGCATAAACCAGATTATATTTCCTGAACTTCCTACAAGAAATGGGATGGGGTGCCACGAGAAATGGCTCGGAAACAGCAGCAGTGGCTCTCCTGCAAATCATGACCCAGGCAGAAGGAAAGCCCATTTTTTAGCCAAATTCTGGGGCAGTTCTGGCAATAAATGTAACAGCAGCAGGCAAAGGGCACTGCTGGAGGCACAATGTGGCCAAAGTCATAATTCCCAAGTGCCTGGGCAGAGAATTAGGGGAGCTCAAAGTCACGCTGGTGAAATATTTTCACTTCCAGTAAAATATTCCCTTTATTGCTCTTAAGAAACAGTGAGGTTGATGTGTTTTGGCTCTGAAGCCCTACTTGGTAAATGCATGATGTATAACCAGCTCAGAAATGTTTGTAATTTATTTAATTTAATGTTGGTTTTGTTCTCTTTTTTTGATAATAAAGAATGTGTGAACAATCATCGTCATCTCCTGCTGACTCAAGGGCAGGATTACCACGGCTCTTCCCGTCTGGTCTTTGGCATCCTGGGACAGTTTATGCCATGAGAAGCTGGGATGAATCTTCACATTGAGTTCGGAACAGCTGTGAAGAAGGGAATAAGAACTGTTGTGTCGTGCTAGCTGGTGGAATCAAGGAAAGAAGTGACATATTTTGAAAAGCAGGTGGATTTAAAGCCTGTCAAAAGTGGGGCTGCACAACACAGAGACTCCCTTGGCGGTCCCTTGGCCAGTCCTGGCATCCTTCTGCCTCACTTGTGGCCCCAATGAGCCCGGGGGTGGTTATTCCCCACAGGAACTCCTTTTATACCCATCCTTTTGGGAGCAGCATCCCAAGATATTGGGAAGAAATCCTTCCCTGGGAGGGTGGGCAGGCCCTGGCACAGGGTGCCCAGACAAGCCGTGGCTGCCCCACCCCTGGAATTGTCAAAAGCCAGGCTGGAAAAGGCTTGGAGCACCCTGGGACAGTGGAAGGTGTCCTTTACACGGCAGGGGTGGAATGGGATGGGATTTAAGATCCTTTCCAACGCAAAGGAAAGGATCTTCCATTCCCTAACCCCGCGCTTCCCCCGGCCGACGCCATATCCGCTGCAAACTACAGCTCCCAGCAGCACCCGCGAGAGTGGAACCCGCCCCTTCTCCAACCCCATTGGTCGCCATCCCGACGAGGCGGGTGGTGATTGGCTCCGGGCCACGCCCGTCACCTGCGGGCGGGTGGCTGTCGGTGATGGCGGGCGGGCGGCGGGCGGTGGCGGCGGTGCTGCTGGCGCTGGGCTCCGTAGTGCTGGCGCTGGCGGCCGCCGTCCTGCTCCGCGCCTTCGTCCTGCGAGCCCCGGCCGGGGTCCCGCGGCTCTGGGCACGGAGCGCCGGCACCGCCGCCCTCAGCGCCGGCGAGCGGCGGGAGCTCAAGGAGGCGCTGCGAGGTGAGGGGGCCCGAGCGCTGCGAGCCCCCCTCGCCCCGGGACTGGCCCCTCCTGAGGGGGGACCCCGGGCACGGGGGAACGGGTGTGGAGCCGGCCGCTCCCCAGGTGCTTTCCCTGGAAGGAACCGGGTGTTGGCTCCCAGCAGGACTGAGGAAGTGATTGAAAATCTGTGCTGGGCTCTGCTGAGGCCACGCCTCGAGCGCCGTGTCCTGCTCTGGGCGCTGCAGTTCAGGACGGGCTGGAGCGCGCCCAGGGAAGAGAGCGGAGCTGGGAAGGGGCTGGAGAGTCCCGAGGGAGCTGGGAAAGGGGCTCAGCCTGCAGAAAAGGAGGCTCAGGGGGAATTTCTGGCTCTGCACAACTCCCTGCCAGGAGGGGACAGCCGGGGGGGATTTGGGATCTCATCCCAGGGAACAGGGACAGGAGGAGAGGGAACGGCCTCAGGCTGGGCCAGGGCAGGCTCAGGGTGGGCACCAGCAGGAATTTCCTCATGGAAAGGGCTGGAAGGGGCTGCCCAGGGAGGTTTGGAGTGCCCATCCCTGGAGGTGTCACAGGGTGGGGATCGGGAACGGCTTGGACTCGATGATCCCAGAGGGATTTTCCAGCCTCAGCGATCCTGTGGCTCTCCTGAGCCAACTCTTGCCCTGTGTTGATTTTCTCCACCATTTCCTGCTCATACACACAGAATTTTGTCAGACAGCCGTGAAGGCGTTTCCAGACATCCCTTTGTCCACTGGATAAGTCACTGTCGGGATTTTCTCCCTTTCTTGTTCTTGCTCACCACTGCTGTGACCAGTCCTGGGCTGTTTGTGCTGTCTGACGCAGAAGATTTGAGGGGTTTAGCTCTCAGTAGGGCTGGCACTGTGCAGGAAACCACAATCTGGCACCGAGTGATAAAACCCTGTGTGTAAACCTCATACCTTGCTGGTTTGTAGGATTTATTGCCTAGCAAATCATGTTTGCATTCTTTATTTAATGGGAAAATGAAGGCTCACAATAGATTTTTGTGTTAATTCATGAATCACACGACCTCAAAAGAACCCATAACCTCTCCTAGCATCTGCTGTTTGGAAAGGCAGCTGGGGCTGAGTTATTCCCATGTTGTGCAGGACAGGGACTGGATGTTGGAGAGCCTGTTTAAATGACAGGGCAGACCAAAAGGGCCAACAGGAGCCCTGTCTGTTTATATAGGTTAATTTATAAAGCAGTATGGAGGTGTAATAACCATCACAACCTGCCTTACTCTTGAGAAGGAACCTTGGACTGCCAGCTCAGCTGCCTGTTCAGCTGCCAGAGGAGTCTGTGGCTCTGGGGAATCAGATCACCCAAGCAAATTGCAGCTGCTCCTGGACAGTAGCATTTCTAATGATATCATTCAACACTTCAGCATGAAAAGTGGAGTCAAATTATCTGGAGAGATACCTTGGCTGAGCTGTTAGGAAATGCTGGTGGCTGCATGTGCACAGCCCAGCTGAAGCACATCAGTCTTTTTTTGGTCGTGGCAGCTCGTGCTGTGCTGTGAAATGATGTCTAAAGCCTGGAAAAACACTCAGGAACATAAATATACTTCCCCTTCTGGAGTGCAATTCGAGCTTTGTTTGATTTTGGTGCTGAGTGATTTCTGTTCTGTGTTTCTTTGAAGGGGCCATTAAAATCCCAACTGTGTCCAGGTCTCCAGAGGATTTGAATACAACTGCCATGGCAGAATTTGGGAGTTACATTCAGCAAGGTACTGAACTTTCAGTCTTGGCAATCTCTGCTGCTCTATTTTCATTTTCATAAACAAATAAAGAGAGCATGTATTATTCCTGAATATAAGGGAACAGATTTTTATATTTTTCCTGAAGAAAGGCCTGTCAGAAATGTCACACGTGTATCCCCTCTGCAGCAGTGGTTTGGGGGTATCAGTGGCCCCAAAAGGTTCAAAATACTTTCTATAATGATGGTTTTTGATCTTTGGGATGGTTAAATGCCATAAAGAAATAAAAAGGCGATGACTGCTGCTGCTTCAACCTAATTTTTTGGCAGTTCCATCATTGCTCCCTGCAAAAGAGCTGCTGAACAAGAATTCTGGTTTTATTTAGGAGAGTTTCAAATCCCAAGTGAGATGGATTGGTAAAAGCATGAGACCTTGTATTCTCTGCTGAGGCCAGTCTTATTTACAGCTCCCCCCTGATGCTACCTAGGTGACAACTCTATGGAATAATGCTAAAATTGGCCGTTATTGTTAATTTTTTCTTTTACATGTGTCCTTAATTTTTTTTTTTCCTTAACAGTCTTCCCGGCTGTATTTTCTTCAAAGTTCATCCAACATGAAATTGTTGGGAAATACAGCCACCTGTTTACAGTTCAGGGCTCTGCCCCTGGCCTGCTGCCCTATTTGCTGCTGGCACACATGGATGTGGTGCCTGCTCCCCCCGAGGGCTGGGATTTCCCTCCTTTCTCAGCTGCAGAGCACGAAGGTTTCATCTATGGACGAGGAACGCTGGATAACAAAAACTCTGCCATTGTACGTGTGCTTGGTAATGTCCTCCCACAGGGATACAGCCTGGGAAAGGCAGAGGGGAGCAGTCCACCCCCTTGGAATTCACTGGATTGGCTCTCTCACCCTTCTTTGTGTTAGGGATGAGTTCCTGGTTTGGATAAATTCCAAGCCCTGCAGTATTCTCCCGATTTTTCCTAAAGATGGAGTGGAGTGAGCACTGGTACTGAAGAAAAGAGGGTTAATGCTCGTGAAGGATCAGGAGAATCATGGTCACAGATGCAGATGTATTTGGTTAAATGCTAATTTAAAGTTTATGGCACAGGTGGCCAGAGAAGCTGTGGCTGCCCCATCCCTGGGAGAGGTTGGAGCAACCTGGGATAGTGGAAATTTCCCTGCCTGTGGCACTGGATGAGCTTTAAGGTCCCTTCCAACCCAAACCATTCCACAATTCTCTGTGTTTGAAACTAGGGATAGACCTTTTCCTTTCTCCCAGGTGTCACAGAGGCACTCCAAGCCAAAACTGGCCCTTTGAAAAGGCTTGAGTTTCAAATTAAACATCATTTATTTAATAGCATAGACAAACAACCCTGCATCTTTTATCCAGCCTGTGGCAGAGCAAAGAGCTGTTGTACTAAACACATTTGGGAGGAATGGATTCAGAAAAGATTGATCTGGGGAGGATTTCTCATTGGGAAAAGGTTGATGGAAAAATGAATAAGGAAAATGTCCCTTTGTGACTTTGATGGTGACTTCTATGGCAGCCTTGTATTTAAATTTGAACAGATGTTCAGTGTCACACAGGGCACACTCATAGAAAGTTTCAGGATGTTTAATCATCAATTTCAAAGCCTTGAAACTTAGAAGTTTAGGCTGATGCTTCATTCTGCTGTGAACTGCTCAAGTAACTCCACAAATAGCCAAAAAATACACAAATAGCAAAAAAAAAAAAAAAAAAATCCGCCATCTCAGTGAACATGGCAAAAAATGGGTGCTGAAATATAGAGGTGATATGTGAAAAATTAAGTAATTTAAATTGAAAAAGAGAGATGGAATAATAGAGCAAATGTGTATATATGTATATATATAGAGAGAGAGAGCCACAGCAAATGGTAGATTTGATTTCTCATTCTTCAGATAAAGTTTCTTGTTCTGTTTCTGTCATCTGGGCACTTCTTGTACAAAACATGCTGCTCCCTAAACTCCCTGGCTTTGGTAGCTCCAGTGAGAGCCAGTGTGGGTGTGTGACAGGCACTCCAAGGGAGCAGTGAATTCCTTGGATAATTCTGACTCTGTGGGGCTCCCCGTGCAGTTTGCCCCTGAACCAGTTGCTCTGTATTTCATGTCCCTACCCTGACACTGTGGCACCTGTCAGAGCATTATTGATCAAAACCACTGCAGTGCCTTTTCCAAGGAGTGGGAATATCCTCAGTGGGGGCTGCAGGAATCACAGCTTAGCTGTGAACAGCACAAGGGCTGTGAAAGCATCACAGTTCTCTCCCATCACACTGCATTCTGTTGCATTTTTTCTCCTCATCACCACACAGGGATGGTTCAGCACGTTGTGCTTCTCCTGCAGGGCATTCTGCAAGCTCTGGAATTTCTGCTGAGGAGGAATTACAGACCCCGCCGCTCGTTCTATGTTGGCATTGGCCACGATGAGGAGGTATTTCCTTTCCTTTCCTTGAAACAACAACCTGTTTGCATTGTTCATGTAGGTAACAAGGCTTAATTTTGAAACATTGTTTAGCTGGAAGGTCTTTCCTGTTTTTCTTGGTTCTGTGGGGAGATACTGTGTCAGGCCCCAGGTCAAAGTTATGGATTGGTTGTTTGGCTTGGAGTGACATTCACAGCGGGTTTGGTGTGGTGAGCAAAGAGAAAAGAACACCAGAGGGTGTCACTTCAAATTCTTTTCTGCAAGGAAGGTGCAGCAGGAATCCCATTTTGGAGACAGGAAAAGCTGGGTTGAGATTCACATGGTTGTGCCAAATGTTCAGGAAGAACTGGCAAAAATGTTCCAGTGGTACAGAGAGAGAGGGGAGATGGGTTTGGCTAGGCACTGTCAAAATATAAAGACAAAGAATTATTAGTAGTTGAAATAAATAGGTCTGTAATTGCTAATCTGTAGAGGTTATAGCTCTGAGATATCAAAATGAAAACAGCAGTCAGTGACTCATCAATGAGAGCACTCCTCATCAGGGATATAAATTCATCTGCTATCAGGCCATTAACAATCTCCAATTAATTGTCCTGGAGGAATCTTTTCCGGTTGCTCTGGAGCTGCTCCCCAGGGGATATCGTGCATTCTTTGTGCTGTAGCCAGCAGCAAGGTGTTTTCCAGTTCTCCTCCCAGTGTTCTGGCTGGGTCTGATCAGTTCCTCTGCCTGGGTTGCACAGGTGTCTGGTCTGAAGGGAGCAAGGAGAATTGCAGCTCTGCTGGAAGCCAGAGGAGTGAGACTCTCCTTCGTGCTGGACGAGGGGAGCGCGGTGCTGGATGGGATCATTGCAGGGGTGAAGAAGCCAGTGGCTATGTAAGAGTGACCACCATGAACGTGATTCACTTTCAGTCAGTAATTAGTGATAAATTACATTGTTGATGTCACTACAGAATGTTTTCAAGACGTGTGGCACTGCTGCTGGAGCTGCAGCAGTGGCACAGAGTGCAAGGCAGGGACCTTCAGCCTCTGGCTGCTGTCCATCACAGCCATGCTGACAGAGGCACAGTGTTCCACTGAGCATTTTAATTCCGTGCTGTAGAGCTCTGCTCACTGGAGAAGCAGCCCAGACATCAGTCCTGCAGAGATCTAAACACTGTGTTAATGATTTGTTGTTGCTGCTCGTGTGGTTTTTATCATACTAAAACTATGCAGAGTAGTTACTTTTATCTACAGTCTGTGCGTGTGTGTTTGGAATTGCATTAGTCATGTATTTGTTAATTAATTGATTAATTTATCATTGTCCAGGATTGCTGTCACAGAAAAAGGTTCAATGACACTGAACTTCACTGTGGAAAAAGAGCCAGGACATTCATCCTTTCCTCCTAAGGAGACAAGTATTGGCATTCTGGCAGCAGCCATGTCCAGGTGAGAGCTTCCCTGTCACCCAATGTCAAAAACAGTCAAAAAACTCCTAAATCACTGATATGTGACTTTTAAAATATTTGTGTTTAGAGTCTTTTTCAAATTGCTGTTCAATATTTGAAATTGCAGTTTGTAGCTCACTTTGAAGGGCAGAAATGCAACTCCCAGCCAAGGAACAATTGCCAGGTGTCTGCAGAGTCTTTGCACTTCAGCTGCTCCAAGTGTCAGCCAATTCTCTGAAAGCAAGACAAGTGCTGTCTGCCCTAATTTACTCTGTACCAACAGAGATTCCTTTGTTTGGGTGGCAGGATTGCTCTGGAATTTGTTCCTGCACATCCCTGCTACCTCAGCTGGGAATTCTCCAAGCCAATGAACATGGAACAGAGTCACAGTGTGACTGCAGAAATCATCTCTTTACATCTCTGTGTAGATAGCAAATTGGCTAAGCAATACATATTTTAGAAGAACTGAGTATGTTGAGACATGGTGGGGTTTGTGTGCTATTTTTCTGGATTTCCATGTATTTATAGGAGCCAGGCTTTGGGATTTTCTCAGCTGTTTCTCAAAGGAAATCTTTGCACGTGACTGGAATGCCCAGAAATTCGTGGAGCTGTGCTTGCACATTTACTTACCAGGAGAGCAGAGTGTGATTGCATCTCCAGTAACAGGGATACATTTCACAAATCAAATTCCTGACATCCTTCTGGAGCAATAACAGCCAGAGAGTTGTTTTTTAACCTTTTTAATGTTGATTTGTTTTGTAGGCTGGAGCAGAATCCCTTGCGCAACCTGTTTGGCTACGGACCAGAGCTCATGACTATGGAGCACCTCGCATCAGAGGTGAGGAGAGAAGCAGGGTTTCATCCCCAAATTTCCATAAGAGTAACCAGTGAAGGATTTACAGCACAGTTATGTAGAAAGGATTAAAAAAAACCTGGTTTTTCCCCCAGATTATTGTTTCTGCTTGAATTGTTTCGTACATATTCAAGTGAGTCCACCACGCTTTTGACAAATGAAAACTTTCTGATTCATGTTCTGTTTCTGCCCCTTAGTTCAAGTTTCCTCTCAACATCATCATGAGCAATTTGTGGCTGTTCTCACCTATTATCAGCAGGTAAGAAAAGAGATCCTTGATAAACATCCCCAGACTCTCACCCTTAAAAGATGAAGCCATTGTGAACCTTCCCAGGAAATCAGTTATTTTATAGTTTAGATAATTCAGTGGTTTCCTGTTAATAACCACTTTGTTTATTGAATAAGCCATCATTCAGCTTATTGCCTGTGGAATTATGGTGCTTATTTTTTAGCAATATTCAACTTAGTAGAAAAATTTTGTTTGTTTGTTTGTATTTTTATAGAGTCCTTGCCTGGAAACCTTCCACCAATGCCTTGATCCGCACGACCACTGCAGTCACCCTGTTTAATGCAGGAATCAAGGTACTTTAATTGGGGTTTTTCTCCCTGTAATTGTGATGAGACAATTAGGACATTGAATTTCCACCTCTTTATATCCAGTTATAAGATCAGTGTGGGCCCTGTGTGGTGCCACAGTCTCATTCTTACCTCAGATGTGGCTTGGATTTGGCTGCAGTTGAAAATCACTTCCTTTCAGAAGTATCTGATCTCTGTCCACCAGCGTTAAAATTGTTCATATTTTAGGATAGACAAGAAAATGTGGTTTCTGCATAATCCTACAAAGTATCAAAGGCAATATTTTAAACTGTCACAGTCACAAACACTTCCCTGGCCCAGACATTTGTAGCACAGGTCTGGGGTTGACCTGAAGTGTGTTAAATGTGCACCTTGGACTGAGAGATAACAGCAGATCCTGCCCTGATAAGGAAGTGGAGCTGTCCAAAAGTACTGGAGCCCTGGAAAACAAACAGGCTGTGCTTGGTGTGTCCCTGAAAAAATCTGTGACTGAAAAGCATCAGTGGACAGGAAAAGATGCAGTGGATGAACAGTGACACGGAGTGGCCAGGAGGGAAGTGACACCCTGGTTCCTTGGGGTTTTTTTTTTAAAGATTGTATATTTTTTTGTTTAACAAAGTTGTAAATATTCAGTCTGTAGATAAGAAGAGTTATGTGTTCAGTAAAAATCAGTTGTTAAGCGACTTACATTTACCCAAACATGAAGCATGTAATGTGACAATGAGGTAAAAATATCACTTAAAAAAAAAATCCAGAGTTTCAGAATTTCTCAGTATAAATTTTCTGAAGGGAGAGGGCTTAGCTCAAGATAAAAACTTCTATATAAGTAACAGCTAACTGAATTTTTGTTGATTTGATGAATATTTCTTTTTGTATTTATCTGCAATTCAGACAGGATTTACAGTGTTTTAACACAGAAAGACACATCACCCATGGTGGAAACAGTGGAGCATCTGAGGCCTGCAGCTGTTTGAGCAGTTCTAAGTTTGCAGTTGGCATTTTATTCTGGTTTTCACTTGCTTTTAAACTTTGGCCCTTCCTTTTTTCCAGGTGAATGTCATCCCTTCCTCTGCAAGAGCCACGGTGAACTTCAGGATCCACTCAGCCGAGACGGCTGCAGAGGTACCCCTGGTCAGATCCCCCCAGCCTCTGTGCCAAAGAGCACCTGGATCATCTGGATATGGAGTGGGAGTGTTGGGCTGTGTGACCTGGGAGACTTTGGCAATCTTGCACCCTTCAGGAGGTCTGACAGGCCTGTCGAGCCCAGGGCAGCTGTGAAACGTTGTCAGTACAAAATGTCTTCCCTCCCCAAGCCTTTGCTGGAAGTTTCTCTCTCTGGAAGCTTTTTCTGGATTATTTGGATGCCATAATTTCCAAGAGCAGCAGGCTGAGCTCCTGCCTTTCAGGGCTGAAGCAGTTCAGGAGTACCTTGAGACAGTGATGTGCATCTGATTAAAAAATTCAGCTGAAGTATCAGCCATGCACTCAAAGAGGAAGAGAGGCTGACACACACTTTCAGTCTGTATTGGCAGCCACAACTGACAGTTCACAGAAAGATGTTTTCTGGAAAGCTGAACATCTGCTGATGTCTCTAAGGGCTGCTTTCTCATTTCTTGTGCTCTTTTGTCTCTGTGTTTCACCCACAGGTGCTGGAGGCAGTGAGGAACACCATTGCTGATGACAGAGTGAAGATTGATGTGGTGGAGGCCTTTGACCCCCTGCCCATCAGCCCTTGGGATGAGCAGACCTTTGCCATCCATATTTTTCAAAGAACCATCCTGGACACTTTCCCAGATGTTGACAGTGTAGTCCCAGGTGACAGCAGGCACATGATGATTATTGTTTCCTCTTCTGCTTTTCCCTCCCCCAGCACTGCCTTGTTTCCATTTGCTGTGTACTCCTCCACCCCAGCTGTTAACTACTGGAAACAGCTGTTTTTTCCTCTTTTTATTCCGTTCCCTCTTTATGCTTTAAAAGTTTTAATGTTGTTTTTTAGCAGTGGAAGTAAAAAAGCAAACAGGAAGCTGACAGAAACAATGAGCCTTGAATTGGGCTCTCTGCACATACAAAGGAATCTCTTCAGGGAAGAAAGGAATTGTGAGGGAGAGGAGGAGGTCTTCTTGCTTTAGTTCTTCTTTTATTGTTTTCTTGGCTGGCAGAGGCATTCCTGCTTTTCTGTATTGTTCCTTATGATCCCAGCCCCTTCCCTTTCTTGCAGCTCCTTTCTAGCTCTGTAGTTGTTGGACTGAAGTTTGAAGCTTAAATTTTTGGGGAGGCTGAGTGTCAAGGCTGTTCTTAGGCTGAGTTGTGTGTTCAGCTCCTGAAGGAGAGAATGTTCTCCAGGATGTACCAATCAATGTTTCCAGTGATGCTTTTGGTGCAGGCAGTGCAGGACTGTTATCAGCTGCTTTTCCTCTCTCCTGGGGAAAGGTGGGTCACTTTTTAAAGTTCAGTTGTTCCTCTCCTGCAGAACAAACCTGAGGTTTGTTTTCCAGGCACGTGCATCGGAAACACGGACAGCAGGCACTTCACCAACGTCACCAAGGCCATTTACAGGTTCAACCCTCTGCTCCTGAAGCAGGATGATCTCCCCAGGTACTGAGCTCTGCACGTGGGCAGCCCTTGGGGTGGGCTCAGGGAAAGAGGAGCTCCATGAGCAGTGGGCAGAAGGAAACCCAGCCTTGTGTCCTGTGGCCTCACACGCTGTCAGGCCACCCATTCCCTGCAGATTTGGGTGCTGGGGATGGAAATGACCCTGGGACAGTGTCAGCCCTGTCTCTTTGTTCCTTCAAATGCAGGCAGGGCCCATTCAGGTGTTTGATTCAGTGGTGCTGAGTGGATCCTTTGTGTGCTGCAGCAGCAGGAGAGGTGTTGTTCTGGTAGTTGGCCTTGTCCTGCAGATTTATCCACATATTTGGACACTTGCCACTCTGAATTGATTTTAAATTTCCTGAAGTTATGGGATAACAACATCATTGTGCAAGGGATTGTTTAGTTATTTAGATTTCTCATTTTATTGAGGTGCAGATGAGTGTTGTGGCTGTACAGGACACTGACAGAAATGGCCAAGAAAGGGGCCATTAGGATTTTTTCAAGATTAGATTTTTAGTTTTTTTCCAGACTTAGCTGTTGGGCTCTGAGCCTTTGAATCAGTACATTTGGGTTGGTTACAGTGCAGTTTTTGGTCTATATTGCTGTGTTTTTCTGCTTTATGAAGTCAACAGCCATGCAGGGTGCTGGGTGTCTGCAGTTGGGTCAGAAATTCCCCCTGGGCTCAAAAATGTCCTTTTTCTTTCAGGATCCATGGGTTGAATGAGAGAATCTCCATTGAGAATTACGAGAAGCAGGTGGAGTTCCTCTTTCAGCTGATCAAGAACTGTGACATTGAGACACTTCCAGAGCCCCATGCCACCTCCCACGAGCTCTGAGAGACTTCTGGGAAGAGCAGCTGCAGGTGCACTCTGGGACAGAGGGGGCTGAAGATGCATTTGTGCCTTGTGTCTTGAGTTTGGGTTTTGTTTTATATTGTGGTTTACATACAGATGGGAAAAGTGCTGGTTGTGTGATAGGAACGTGGCAAAACCCAACCAATAACCCTGATTTCTGCTCTCTATCACCTGATGTGCAGCCAATTAATCTGACACTAATTTTTTTCAGCACTTTAAGCCTCTGAGATTGGTAATCACTAAAAATCTAAGCTATAATCAGCAGTCACTCACTACTGGAAGGTGAATCATCCTGTGTGCTTCTGACAAACTCATTTTTTTATAGTGAATGGATCTTTCTCAGGTGAGGTGTCTGCCAGAAGCTGCCAGGAGGGTTTGTGGAAGGGCTCCTGTCACTGGTGCAGCCACACTCAGAGCTTCTTGCACTGCTGCTGGGCATGGGCAGCATCCCAGGGGATTTTCCCAGGGAATTCTCCCAGACTGCTTCCCAGGGGATGCTCTCACCAGCATCCATGGTACTCTGAGCCAGGGCCAGTGTTCACTCTCACTGATTTCTGGCTCTATTTTCAGGCACTCCACAACTTCTATGTTGTAACTGAGGAGGTGCTGAAATTTTTTCCTTCCCATCATTTTAGTGACTCTTTTTTTCCCTCTCTGACTCATGTGTGGCTCAAGATGTGCTGTGCAGCTGGATGTCAGAATAAGGGATTGCAGCTTTAAATAAGGAATTAAATCCCTGTTGTCTGCTCATCTCTTTTCTCACTGAATCAGTTTATGCTTCTCCTTTGCTCTTCTGAGAACTTGACTGTGAAAGATGTGAAGCCCTTCCATTTCTTCCAGCTCAGAGGGGTCAGAGGTTTGTTCCTTCACTGCCAGTGCAAGCAATTTCCACTTTCCTGCCCAGATTTTTGGGAATCCTGGGGTAGGCAGGCCATGAATGTTGACTCTGCTTCATCTTGCACTTCTTGCCTACCTATGACAGCACTAAAGGGTTCAGCAATCTTCTGGCCTTGATGGGGTTATCAGTATTAATTAGACAAATAATTTATTGAATCAGTTAATTAAATTCTATGAATAAATAGTTGACAAAGTGATGTTAGCCAAAGAAAAGCCTGAAAGCTGCTGTGTGACAGTGTCTGTGCTGCAGGGACCAGTGCAGCTCCTCCTGCTGCACAGATGTGGCTGTTTTTCAGAACTTAAATTATGCACTGGAATGGGTGGATGTTCTGCTCTAAATTCATACTGTGAAATGTGCTGGAATGTACAGGAAATACCCTGAAATGTATCCTGAAAAACACTGATGGAATTGTGATTCCAATTCTTTCCGTTCACCTTCTCTTATTTATTTGTAGTCTGATCTTATCACTGTGGCCAGAGGCCTCCAACTCTTATCACCCACTGAATAATTGAAACAAAACTGACAGTTTCATCTAATAAAACAAGGAATGTGAATTCTTTTCTGATGATTATTTAGTCTTTTTATGTAGCTATGTAATCGCAGTGAAGTCATTTCCACACCTGAGCAATCCATAAAGTTTCCATCAAAACAAACCCACCTATTTTCCAGCCAGCTTTAATCTTTGCTCCCTTTTCTACACAAAATCAGCTCACCCTGGCCAGGCATTGTTGGACAGTAAATAGTTTGCATCTTTTCTGGTTTGCTGCATTTTGTGATTTGTTCAGCCACGTGTCTGTGGCTCTTTTGTGGAGGTGTCACTGCTCCTGTGAGCTCCTGTGTGCAGGCACAGCAAAAGTGATGTGTCAGGGCCCAGCACTGAATGCAACACAGGCCTGGCAGTGGGAGGTGCAGAGAAGGGTTTGTTGTTGTTTTTTTCTCTGGCAAATCTCTGTAGATCTGAGTTTAAAGCCTTTGCTTTGGCTGTGGCTGTATGAGGTCAATATTGTTTAACAGCTGATGGTTGTGCTGCCAGTCAGAGGGACTGGAAAAATGGGAAAACAGGGAGAAAATGGGAAAAATCTCATGAGAGAGCAGAGGTTGTGAAAATCCTGACCTGGGTCACGCTGTTGTGGTGTGGAAGGAGGGATTTGTTGCCTGTTGTACCAGCAAATGTGTCCTAAAGACATAAAGCATCCTTTATATTCTGTAATCTTCCCCCAACCAAAAACCTCTCACCTCTGTTCTGGTGAGGATTGTTTCTTTAAAGGAAGAAGATTCTTTTGCTGCTGAAGGAAAGGGAAGGTCAGAGGGTGCTGGGAAGGCAGGGCTGGGTTTGGCAGCTCCTGTGTCAGTGTGTGCCATGAGATTTGGCTGGGGCAGCTCCTTGCAGAGCTCATTAAGTGCAGCTCATCTGCCAGGCTGGGATCTTGCAGTGCCTCTGCACTGGGGATGTGCTCAGCAGAGCTTTGCTGCAACCTCAGAGGCCACTAAAGTGCTTTAAACAGACCCTGTCCTGCAGGATCCACGGGGGAAACAGCACATTCCCATCTTTACCCATTTTCCCAGTCACTTCTGATGATTATCCGTGCTTTTTCCATGGGGCAGCTTTGCCTTTGTGTTCTTAAGCCTCTTTATTTTATCACATTTGCTGCCAAATCCACAGAAATAATAAGAATAATATGAATGATGCCTTTTCTGTTAAGATCACCTCCAAGCTTGCACGGTGTGAGGAGCTACTGGAGAGTGCCAAGCACATGATGAAAACACAGATCAATGACTGCAGGAGCTATTCTTTTTCTGTTGTAGTGAGTCACTGTGCCTCGAGCAGGGAGAGCAATTACCTCTGACTCAGAGAAGGAAGGAAGAGCCTGATTTTCTGCTCTGAATTCAGGTAACTCAGTCATATTGACAGATATCATTGGGGCACTGTGTTAGCCCAATTCCAGTGTGTGTTACATCCACAGCAGCTCCCTTTTTGCCCTGCTTTTCCCCAAGCCTACAGCGTTGATGTTCTTGTGCCAGCTCTGACTCAAAGTGAGGTGTGTGCAGTTGTCAGACTGCTGTGGGCCAGCTGAGCTGGGCCTCCAACACCCTGGGGAGAAGGTCACATCCCACACCTGCATTTTCTAAAGAAAGCTCTGTTGCTGGGCTCTCTTGAACAGAACCTGGTTTATTTTCAGCTCCAAGTGGCTGTGGGGAGTTCAGGCTCAGAGCTGGAGGAACAAAGTGTTTACAGAGTTGTTTCCTCCAGCTTTGCATTTGACACTTGGATTCTTGGCTCTTATTTGGCTGTTTCATTTGATATTCCATGGAGCTGCTGAAATCCATTTTCTCCAGCAGGTGCTGTGAAAATTTCCCTGTATCAGTGCTGTGGGGTGAGACATGCACTGAGAATCTGGAGGCTGCTCAGCCACAGCCTCTGGTGCCCTTTGCTGTTAGACAGGAGCATTCCTCACCTGCAGCTCAGCCTGTGACCCTGAATTCTCTGATTTTCAGTGCTCTTCACGCTGCAGCTTGAACCCTGCCCAAATTCTTGCCAATCTCTTCAGTCCTTGCTGGTGCTCTGGAACTTTTACAGAATTTTTTCTCCCTTCAGCCCCCAAGTTCAGGCTTAATCAACCCTTTAAAGATGTGCTGCTGTGAGGTCTCTGCAGCGCTGGCAGCTCTGTGCCACCATCTCAGGGCCTGCAGTGGTGCAGAAGAGCTGCCCAGGGAGTGATTTTCGTGGCTGAGCAGCTCGGGGAGGGCTGTGTGCCACTGGAGCAGGGGCTTGGCTCGGCTTTCCGCTCCCACAGCGTCCCGGGGCGGCGGCAGGCAGAGATAAAGGGCTCAGCGTGCTGGGGAAGGGAGGGCCCTGCTCCCTGCAGATCCCTCTGCTGATTGCAGAGCTGATCTCAGGGCTGTGGTGGGGGGCCCAGAGGAAGCTGCAGTCACTTCTCAGCAGGAAGGAAAATGACCACATGGAAGGGTGGTTAGAGCAGGGGGCAGGGGACAAAGGGAAAATGCCACGGGCTTGGTCACAGGGCAGAGGGTCTTAAAAGTGACATTCAAATCATGCAGCTTTTCCCAGGGTGCTTTTCATGCCTCTTTGAATTTATATTTTTAACCCAGCACAGTGGTGTGGTTTATTGCAGCTCTGTAAGTACTCAGATCACTTGAACACTGTACCTGGCCTTGCACTACAGAGGTGATCCCGTGGAGGGGCCTGGGTCAGGTATTCTGGATCTGCTGTCCTTCCACTTGGATTTTTAAATGTTGGTACTGCAGGACTGCCTTGTTGTATGTAAACACGTTAATCAAAGTCCTCTTTGGGATTTTGGGAAGTGAGATGGTCTTCATGGAGCAGGAAATAGGGGAAATTAAGAGATTATTGTGTATTTTTTTATCATCAGTCTCTGCTCTGGCCAGCCTTGTGGTATCAGTGTTTTCTTCAGCCTAATTCTGACTATAAATGAATTCCCTCACAGCCCATAACTGGGACAAAGCTGACATGTGAGGCACATCCCCAGTGGCTCCATGACAGGTGTCCCTGTCCCTGCTGCCCCACCGGATCCGCTGACCTTGTGGAACACAGGAAAGCCAGGCCCAGGTGCTCTCAGTGGCCACGGGCCCCTGGGAGGGACCTGCCAGGGGCTGCCCTGTGTTTGTCACAGCAGGGCCAGCACGTGGGGGACACAGGAACACAGCTGGGACCTTGGAAAAAAGGATGGAGATGGGTTTGTTTGCTTCCAGGCTGGCAAAACAGAACTTCCTGGATCTGCATTTCTCCCCCAGCTCAGGGCCACTGCTGACATTGTTGCCTGCCCTCGTGAGCTGCTTGTGCCCTGCAGTGACATCTGAAGGGGCAAGTCCTGCTACATAACCTGCCCAGGTTTGTTTTCCTGCTGAGATTCCTGCTCACAAGGAATTAAGAACCCAGTTCCTTCAGGATCCTTGCTCAGAAGCAGCTGGGGCTCCATTTAGGTTGTGCAGGCAGTGGTGGAGCCAGCACAGGGAGCAAAGGCACCTCTCAGGGCACTGACACTTCTGTGTCAGGATTTTTTGATTGACTTTGGCCCAGCCCTCTCATCCTGCTGGGTTCTCCTGTGAAAGGCCATTGCTGAGCACAGGCCCAGAGCTGGGCAGTTCAGCAGTGCCAGGATCACGAGGCTGCTGTAAAACACATGGGCACGACATTCCATGAGATGTTCCATGATCCAGCACAGCTCAGTGGTCAACTCCTTCCTTTCCAAACAGTTTTGTTGCCTTTGCTACCTGCTCCCTGCAATTGGAAACCCAATTTCCTGCCCTTTCATCCTCTGCTTTTTTGATCTCAGCCTCGCTGGTGGGGGTTTTATCTATTTCTGTTTTCTTGTCTCAGGCAGCTTTTGTCCCCACACTTCCACTTCCTGAGCCTGCAGCTGGGGAGCAGCAGGGTCACATTTGGGTGCACGTTGTTTCTGGGGAGGTGAGGGAAGAATGGAGGCTCCATCCCGGGGGAGGGATGGATTTTCCGAGTCAGGAAGGAGGGATGAGGGTGGAAGCAGAGCCTTGCAGCCAGGTTTGTTTGGACAAAGGAGAATGGAGGCTGGGCTGGAGGCAGGATTTGGAGTTCCAGTCCCAGCTGGAGCATGGAAGGTGGCTGTGGCTAGAGTTGTGTCTCTGGATGTCTCAAGTTTTCCATGAGGTTTTGTTGCTGGTGGAGGTCCTGAGAATGAGTGAAATTACCCCAGAGGCTTCTCATCCCTTGAAATCTCAGAATCCCAGGATGGTTTGAGTTGAAAGGGACTTTAAACTCGTATATTCTACCTTCCTCCATCCCAGGCTGCTCCAAGCCCCATCCAGGGACACTTGGGCACTGCCAGGGATCCAGGGGCACCCACGGCTTCTCTGGGCACCCTGTGCCAGGGCCTGCCCACCCTCCCAGGCAGGAATTTCCTCCCAGCATCCCATCTCACCCTGCCCCCTGGCAGTTAAAGCCATGGCCCCTTGTCCTGTCACTCTCTGCCCATACAGAAAGTCACTTCTCAGTGCTGCTTTCTCTAACCATCTGTCCTGCTCTGCTCCACCTTCCAGTCATCCCCTTCTCCAAAAGCCCCAAATATTCCAGGAAAACACTCGCTGTGCCCAGCTCTCGATGGGAGCAGGCAGACCTGGATCAGCAGAGCCCACGGCTTTGGGTCACAGCAGATCCCTGCCCACCAGCTCTTGGGTTTCCCTCAGGAATGAAGTCACCAGTCCCGGTATCCGTGCGGGAATAGGATCCGTGTCCCAGCCCCCCTCAGTGGCCCAGAGCGTGGCTCCAAGGCCTGGAGCTGGGGTCACATCATCACCCTGAGTCATCACTGACTGCTGACTGCTTCCTGCGGGGAAAGGAAAGGCAGGAAGGAAAAACAACTGCTCAAAATTTCCACTCATGGCAACAACAACAACAACAACAAAAAAGGGGAAATAAAAGGAGAGCGTGAATCAGAGGAGCTGGTTCATTCAGGAGCACGGAATTCTGCAGAGCAACGAGGACCTGACCTCTGTAGCAGGAGATTTTAGGCTCTTTATTTATTTGTTGTGGGACAGTTTGGCACAAGTAGAGGCAGAGTACGGGACAATATTCCCAACCTTTTGTTCTGAGCTGCCTCGGCCTGGCAGAGGCCTGAAATCCAGTGGGTACCACTGAGCACGCTGGTGCTCCTCGGCCTGGATCCAGCCCTGTTGCCCTGGATGGGGTCCGTGGAAGCACCCCTGGGGCTGGCACCACGGGGCCCCGCTGGGCGCCTGTGAACCCCCTGTCCCCAGGGGCACAAGGAGGCTTCCCCAGCGAGGGATCCCCGGATGGCCCAGGTGAGAGCAGGTAAAGGCACGGGGGGATGGAGGGAGGGAGGGAGGGATCCATGGATGGACGGACGGATGGAGGGATGGACAGACGGATAACGGACTGACAGCAGGATGGATGGAGGGATGGATGGATGAATGGATGGATGGATGGAGGGATGGACGGACGGACGGACGGACGGATGGATGGATGGGGGATGGATGGAGGGATCCATGGATGGATGGATGGATGGATGGATGGACGGCCGGCCGGACAGACGGAGGGATGGACAGACGGACTGACCGCTTCCCGCCCAGCGTGGGCTCAGCAGCACGTGACCGCAGGCCCCGCCCCCGCACCGCCAAAGGGGCGTGGCCTTCCCGCGCCGGGAGAGCCCTCCGCGCCGGGGGCGTGGCCAGACGTGACGCCACGCGCGCCGGACCAATGGGAGCG
>VZSE01013028.1:69485-84977 GCA_013398275.1 Promerops cafer
CTCCGCTCCGCGCGTCCCCGCGGGGATCCGCTCTGCAGCTGGCGGCTCGCGGCGCTCCGCGGGCGCTGCGGCAGCGGGAGGAGCCCCGGCCGCGGGGATCGTCCTGCGGGTCCCTCCCGGGTGCCCCTTCCCCAGGGCGGCTCTGGCCCCGCCGCCCCCGGCGCAGCCCCTGAGGGTGCGCAGGGCTGCGGGAGAACCGCAGGGGTAGCGGGGGGTACGGCGGAGGTTGGAGGAAACGGAGCGCGCCGCTGATGCGGGCTGCCGCGGGACCCCACGGAATAGCGGCTTTCCTCCCGTGTGTTTCAGGTGAAAGACGAGTTCTTGGAAAACCACGTTAAACCCCAGGCTGTGCAAATGCCAGCGCCCACCCTGCAGCCAGCTCCGTGAGTAACCTTCACTGGGGACCTGCTGTTACTCTGAGTAAGAACTGGGCTCGCCTCGTGCTGCCGGGTGAGACATTCTTCTGGGGGAGGAGAACGAGGAGGAGGACGGCAGTGACACTCGAAGCCTGCTGGAATCGCTGGCACACAGCCCGCAGGAGCCTTCAGACTGGAACTCAGCAGAGGGACACTGGAGGAAATGGCAAAGCCCTGGTAGCAAGAAGAGCCTGCGTGGGATCATGTCTAAAAGCCAGTCCTCTCCTTCAGCGTTCCTTTAAGCTTCTGTGTCCTTCACTTCATCTGGTTTTCCCTCTGCCCCGTGACATCTGCTGGAAAAAAACTGGGAGAAGATGCACTAAGGCCTCACACAGCAAGGGAGGAAAGCTCGGCTCCTGCCCCGGTGGCTGCCGCGGCGCCCAGAGAGGAGAAGAGGCAGAGGGAATCGCTGCCGTTCCCAGCTCCCGCCGTGTCCCCTGCCCGCCCGTGCTCCGAGTCCCCCGTCCCCGGGCGCTGCTTGATGGGGATCTCTGCTGCAGGAGCAGGCTCTGCACTCCCGGGCGGGCGAGCAGGGCTGGCACAGGGCGCTCCTAGATGCTGGAGAGGCCGTGTGGATAAGCTGCTGGCAGAAGATCCCTTCTGGAGCAGCTGCTGGCTGTAGGCCCACCGAGCCAAGGGTCAGGAGAGCCTGTCCTGCAGCATGACTTCCAAGCTGGAGCAGGAGGAGACCCCCCAGGCCAACGGGGCCGCGCTGCCCGGCGCGCCCGGGGACGGCCTGGCCGGCCCGGAGCACGGGCAGCGCGCGGAGCCCTCGGGTTTCCTGGCGCCCGACGGCACCGGCGTGGAAGTGGTGGTGCTGGAGTCCCGTGCCAACGCCAAGGGGGTGAGGGAGGAGGATGCCCTGCTGGAAAATGGCAGCCAGAGCAACGAGAGCGACGACACCAGCACGGACCGGGGCCCTGAGCCCGCCTCGCCCCTCAAGGAGACCTCGTTTTCCATCGGGCTGCAGGTGCTCTTCCCCTTCCTCCTGGCAGGCTTTGGCACGGTCGCTGCTGGGATGGTGCTGGACATTGTGCAGGTAGGATTGCTGCTCTCCTGGCACGAGGCTCTGGATCCTGGCGCTGCAGATCAGGGCTGGGTGGAATAATGGAATGCCAGGGCTGGTTCAGCAGCAGGGAGGGGGGAAATGGTTCCCTGGTGAGCTGGGTGGGGAGGGGGAGATGGGGAGCCCTCCATCACCTTGTCCCACCCCTGGCTTTGTAATTAAGCTCAGTTAATTGAAGGAGATGGGAGGGGTGTGAGGAAGGAAGGACGCTGTGGCTCAGAGGAGAAGGTGCAGCTGAAGCTTCTGCCTGGGAACTGAGAGCACTCTGTGCATCACAGCTGGAGATAAACCCCTTCCCTGCTGCTGCCTGGTGACATCCCAGCCCCAGGGACGGGCTCCTCTTGTCCCTGTCCCACCTCAGGTGCTTGCTGTGCCATTCCAGGCTCGTGCCAGCCAGGTTAATGTTCCTCTCAGAGTGTGCCAGGCTCGTTCCTTGCACCACTTCCTTGTGCTCTGGAGGCATCCAGGGATGACAGGGCTAACAGAGTGTTCCCCCTGAGAGGGCTGGGGGGGGGGTGACTTTTAGGAAGGGCCAGCAGGGAGCTGGCAGTTGCCTCTGGATGAAAACCAAGGTGTTCCCCGTGGCAGGTGGTGCTGTGGGAACGTGCCAGCCTGGTTGTGTTTCCATGTGGGAACGGTGCCTTTGCAGACTGAGGCTCCTGTGCTGGTCCCCACCCCGTGCCTGCCAGGGGATCTGCTCCTCCTTTGCCCTGAACGCCAGGCTGGGCAGAGCCTCCCACCCCTGAGGCACAAACCTGGGCTCATCCGCAGGTCTGGGGGCTGTGGGCAAGCAGAAATGCTCTGCTTGGAGCTGCTGGGCTTGCTGGCCTGAGTAAACAAGCCCGGAGGTGTGGGCAGGGAGAGGCTGCAGTGGCAGCCCCGTGTGCTGCTGGCACCAGCCCAGCCCGCTGCCAGGAAGTCAGAGGGGTTTTTTTGGGATTTGTGGGCGGTCAGGCAGACACTCCTCGTGCTGGGCTGCCCGGAGCAGCCGTTGCCCTGCGTGCCTTTGAGCTCTGGTCATCCTTGTGGCCTCTCTTGGTGGAACCTGCTGGGAAGTGACTCCAAACAGGAAAGGCTGGACGGGGAAATTAATCCGGGAGAGATTTACCAGAATCGTTTTCTGAAAAATAAAAACGTTTCGAGCGTGTTTTCCCTTCACAAGGTCCCTGAAACTCATGCCTGGCTCTTCTGGAAGTTCCCCAAAGCGATTTGAACCCAGCCTAAAGTTTTTCCTGGAGCAGGCACAGCCCTTGTGGCCAGGCAGGGCTGGGAGGCCGAGGCTCAGCCCTGTGTTCTCCTGCCTTGGTTATTGTGGCCTTTAGGAATAAAACTTTGTAATTCCTGTGTCCCACAGCAGCTCAGCGTGTGGCTGGGCAGCCTGTGCTGCCAGCAGCTCCAGCTCCCTTTAGCCTTGGCATGAAATGAGCCATGGAAATGCCACAGGGTGGGGAAGGGGGATGATTCTTCCAGAACCTCCAGCAGAACCAGGTCCAGTTCACCCCTCCAGTGCTGCACGGGAGACTCTGGGGTCCTGGGCAGATCCTGAAGGGTCCTGTCTGCTGTGTTTGCCTCCCTAAAACCAGCTTATTTCCCTATTTCTGTGCTTCTCAGAAGGGCTGTTACAGGGATTTTTTAACATCTCCATGTCCTGAACTGAAATTCTTATTTCCTCTTCTCTCTCCCTTTTTTTTTTTTGGCCTTTTTTAGTTTGGGGTTTTTTTTTCCCTGGCTTCCCTCAGCAGCCTGGCTCTGGTTGTCCCCATGGAGCCACACTGTGGGCACTGCTCTGCACAGGGAGCTTTGTTCCCTGCAGGAGCCACCTTGGAGCCCCACAGACTCCCAGGGTTGTATAACATCTTATATGAAGAAAGCCAGCGAGCTGCTGAGCTCTGCAGAAATCTCCTTGTTTTCCTGCCCCAAGGATGGCTTTTCTTCCTTTCCCCAGGAGCAGCCCTGCCCTAGAGCTGCAGAGCAGCCTCCCCTAAAGCTTCATGTACAAAGCCAGGCTTGGGACAAGGTGGTGGAGAGCTTGAGCTGGTGCCTGATGGGCTCTGGAGGCTCGAGGGCTGTGCACAGCCAGGAATGACAGTGTGGCTCTGGTGGCACCCAGCTCGTCCTGCTGGGCTGTGGATGACAGGGTGGCAGCCCTGGGTCCTGCCAAGGGGAGTTGCAGTGAGGGATTCACCCTCTGGACACGCAGCAAAGCCACCCCAGAGTCTCCTAAAAGTAGCCAGGGCAGAGCCGAGCTCGGCCGCTCCCGAGGTGAAGAATTTTGGGTTCTTCTCTCAGCACTGAGCTCAAATCACACAGAATCCCAGAATCCCCCCTGGCCCTTCCTCAGAATTTAGGCTGGAAAATCCCTCCAGGATCATCGAGTCCCAGCTGTGCCCCATGCCCACCTTGTCCCCAGCACAGAGCACTGAGTGCCACGTCCCTGGGCACCTCCAGGGATGGGCACTCCAAACCTCCCTGGGCAACCTCATCCTCCAGCAGGGATGGGGCTGTGGTTGTGAAAAAGCTGAGCAGATCTTATCTGTGACCCCGAGAGTCAGCTTGGCATAAAATCCCAGAGGGTTTGGGTTGGAGGGACCTTCAGGCTCATCCCATTCCATGGCAGGGACCTTTCCCCATCCCAGAGGGCTCCAAGCTCTGTCCTTGGACACTCCCAGGGCTGGGGACTCCACAACCTCTCAGGGCAGGGCCTCCCCACCCTCCCCTTGCCCTACCAAGCTGCCAGAAACATGAGGAGGATTTTTATCCCTGGAAAATGCCTTTTCCCTTGGAGGAGAAACGACCCCACTTCATCCACCTCAGGCTTGCCTCCGCTTTTCTCCCCAAGGATTTTTCAAGTGCAGCTTGAATTTGGTACTGCAAAGCACCAGGAAACTGCAGCTTGTTGGCTCAGAGGTGAAGGGTGGAAAAAAACAAACACAAAATAACTCAAGTCCTTCCTCCCAGGAAGCTGTTAGGCAGGCAGGTAGATTTATATTTGCTGATGGCTTTCCTTGGCCTGGAGAGAAATCCGTGTCCCTGGTGAGCCTGGCAGGGTGGGAAGCAGGAGAGATTTTGGGCACTGGCAGTAAAAGTGGGGCAGTGAGGTTTGGGTAGCTCACAGGGGTGTTTTTAAATGTGGTTTTGGAGCAGTTTTGTGTTTTCAGCTGCTCCCCTGTAAGGCTGCTTACCCTGCAATTACTCTTTGGTTTTTTTTCCTAAATCAGTGTGGCTGCCTCTGTCCCTCACCCCAGGGCAGCTGGAGAGGCAGAGGAGTTAGGAAAAGCCTGAGTTAACACAGGTAGCAAGGAAAGCTGGCCTCAGTGGGCTGGGTTTTGGATAAAAAAAAAATATATATAAATATTTGCAAGGTACACACACAGGAAAGGCTCTCAGCTGAGACTGACCAAACTTCAGCACTCGAATCTGCCAAAAACTGCAAGTATTGGGCAAAGCCTCTCCATCCTTCCCTGTTCTGGCCTCTGGGTGTGTAAACATTTTGTCACTGGTGACTCTTTGGGGGATTTTTCACTGAAAGTTTCTGGCTCAGAGCTGTTTTTTCAGCCCAGCAGGATCATGTGGTCGCTGCTACAAATGGCAGAAGTGGGAAAACCACTGCAGAATCCCAAGTGTGGCAGCAGGGAGGGCACTGGGATGTCTGCTCAGGTGTCAGAGGTGACAGTGAGCGGGTGACACTCAGCCCAGAGCAAAGCTTGGTATTAATCACGGTTATATTTACTGGTTTTATTTAATCTGCTTTCATCTTGCAGCACTGGGACGTCTTCAAATATGTGACTGAGGTGTTTATCTTGGTTCCTGCTTTGCTGGGCCTGAAGGGGAACCTGGAGATGACCCTGGCATCCCGCCTGTCCACAGCTGTGAGTGTCCAGGGAGCTGGGGAGGGAGAGGGACACCTGATTTGGGAGGGGTTGTGGTGGCTGGGCAGGTAAAATCCCCAAAATTCCCTGTGTGAATGACAGCAGGCAGCAGAGCCTGGGTTCAGCGTTGGGAAGGTGTTTTCACCCCGCTGGGCTGATGGGATTTGAAGGATTAATGGTCCTTAAGCTTTGCTGACAGCTCTGCTGGGGCCTGGGGGCCCAGGCTGTGGGCTGGCTGGGATCCAGCTTTTCCACCAGGAGCTGGGTGCAGGAATGTCACCAGAGCAGGCTGGCAGGAGCCAGGGGGAGGAGGGAGCCTGGGGACAGCTGAGCTCGGCGGGACTGACAGGCTCTGCAAGGGATGGAGGTCACAGCTGGGCGTTCCTCTGCTGGAATTGCCTCTGGTCCCTGGGGAGCAGGGACCCCCCTGAGCCCCCCGAGGGCCGGGCAGGCTCTGGCAGCTCCTGGGAGCACTGTGTGAGCCCAGGAGCTGCTCTGTGCCTCAGGGCTCTCCCCGGGAGCTGAGCAGGGCTGGAGCAGGACCCACACCTCTCCTGGCAGGGACAAGGACAGGGACAAGGACACTCCCTCCTTCTGTGAGGCACCTCCAGCCTGATGTCCCCGGGGTGGGAGCCCCTGCAAGGTGTTCTCTGCCCGCTGCCAGGATTCTGACTCCTCGGGGTGGGAGTTCCTGGGGGCAGCCCCGTCCTGCCCGAGGCAGTGCTGGCGTTCCCAGCACAAGGAGCTGCCTGGGAGGTGCTCACTGAGGTGGAGGCATGGAGAACAAATTCTGCTGGGCTCTTTCCCTTCCTCCCAGCCCTGCCCCTGCTGCAGGAGAAGGCCCAGCAGAGCTGCACAGGTTTCTCTCTGGGTCTGCCAGGTGGTTCTGGGGCACAGAGCTGCTGGGCCCAGCTGGGACAGCCTGCAGGGACAGAGGCTGGGCTTTGTTCACCCCTTCCCTTTGCTTGACTCCCTCTCCAGTGTTGGGATCAGGACAGGATCCCTGCTGTCCCAGCCACAGGGACCTTCTCCCTCCTGGCCCTGGCCACCTTCTGGCCACGGGCTGCTCAGGGGGAGTGCTTGGGACAAGGGCAGTGGTGGCACTTGTGTGTCCCCTCCTGGGGCTGGCAGGGGCAGCTTTGGGGCAGCTTTGGCACCTTAGAGAGGCTGTGGAAAGTCAGGAATGCAGAACTTTGCCCAGTCTGCCCTGGTGGCTGCAGGACACCAGCACAGGGAGCACCCCCAGCTCCTGCCCTGGTGCTTCCTCCTGTCCCCAGGCTGACCCTGGGCTGGCATCAGCCAGGCTTTGGCCTCTGCCCTGCCTCCCGTGCCTCCTTAAAATCGTGGAATCACGGGGTCACTCAGGCTGCAGAGCACCTCCAGGAGCATCCAAGGAGCTCCCCTGCCTGTGCCTGGTGGGGCAGGAGGAGCTCTGGTCCCAGGTGTGTGCAGGGAGCTCCCCAGGGTGCATCCCGAGCTCTCTCACAGGGAAGCAGCCTGAAGTGGCTCCTCAGACTTTGGCTCTCCAATTAGTGCTGCTTTAAGGCACCTCAGAAATTCCTTTCACAATTAAGGGGCAAAACTCCCCCATTAGTTAAAGGATTAAGTGACTGCAGCCAGGTTATGTTAATCCCAGCCTAATTGCCATGTGGCTGGAATTTTAAGGTCAGGCTGGGGCTCAAATTCCTGTGCTGGATGTGCTGCTCCAGTCAGCTTTTTGTTGGTTTTCCCCCATTCCTTCCTCCTCTCTGCCCAGAATGATTTGCCCCAGAGATGGGGGCATCTCAGCAGAACAAGCTGGCAGCTCTCAAGCACATCCAGCAAGGAGAGCAGGGGGATTAATTAATCAATGATTTCTGGTTTTCTTGTTCTCTTCTCCACCTGAGAGGAGGAAATTGCTGCTGTGCTGTTGTGCACAGGTTTGGTGCTGTCAGGCAGCACCTCCAACGTGCATTTCCCACTCCAGTGTTTGAGCCTGTCCCTTGTTTCCTGAGTTCATCAGCTTCTAATGATGCAAATTGGCTATAAACTCACCCATTCTTCCCATAAAGACCCTGGAGGTGGCAGGGAGGAGCAGAGCTCGTGCCCTGCAGCGATTCCTCTGGGTTATTCTGGGTGGTACACCAGGAACTGAAGCAGTTTCCATCTCCTGGCCATCCTGCTCAGCATCTCCTGGTGCCAGGTGGCCCCGGTGCCACGGCTGCCCGCTCCTCTCCGTGTCCCCGCGTGGCACCAGCCTTGTTTGCTCAGCTGTTCCCAGGAGCAGGGGGGTTTGCTGCCAGCTGTGCCCCACGTGCTGCTGCTGGGTGTGGGAGCAGGGCCACGGAGCTGACCTGGGCCTCTGCAGCCCTGGCCTGGGGGCAGCTTGGCCCAGCTGGGCCCCAGCCAGGCGTGGCTGGGCCAGTAGAGTGGCTTCCATGAGAAATGCAGCGTGTGGCTGCAGGGGCACAGAGGCATCTCGCTGCTTCTGCAGCATGCCCACCAGATTTTTGGTTGGTCTTGGTTCCCCTTGACGCTCCCTTTTGTGCTGAATTACTCTCCTGTAAGAGCTGAGGGTCTGAGGTCCTCTCCTGGGTTTGGCTGTCAGGCTGTAGTGGTGGCTCCTTTCCTCTTGCAGGCTAATATTGGCCAAATGGATACACCCAAAGAGCTCTGGAAGATGATTACAGGGAACATGGCTCTGATACAGGTAAGCACAGGGAAGGGGAATATTTACAGCTGGGGCAAGCCCAACTTTGCCAGGTGTGGGAGGTTTGAATGCCTGGGTTTTGCTGTTTGCTGTCAGTATTCTGTGTCTGATGGGGAGGCAGGTGGCACCTTTGTGGCCCTGCAGGTTGGACTGGGTGTTTCCATGCTGGGTTCTGATCCCCCTGGGTGGGGTTTCCCTCGTAGAATCATAGGATAAAACCAAGGACTGGTTTGGGTTGGAAGGGACCTTAGAGCTCCTCCATTTCCCACGGGCAGGGCCATTTCCACTGTCCCAGGCTGCTCCAGCCTGGCCACGGCCACTTCCAGGGACGAGGCAGCCACGGCTTCTCTGGGCAACCTCTCCCCACAGCCTGGCACTGTTTTGGTGTCTCGGTGACCCTGTGCTTTCCATTCCCAGGTCCAGGCCACCGTGGTTGGCTTCCTGGCCTCGATCGCCGCCGTGGTGTTCGGGTGGATCCCGGATGGGCACTTCAGCATGGCCCACGCCGTGCTGCTGTGTGCCAGCAGCGTGGCCACTGCCTTCATCGCCTCCCTCGTGCTGGGTCAGAGTCACCCCTCTGTGCACCTCTCCCTAAAATGTTAACCTCCCCTTTGCCTTATCCTGGTGGTTTTTCCCCTCTTTCTGGCTGCAGGCATGATTATGATTGGGGTCATCATCGGCTCCAGGAGGATGGGGATCAATCCTGACAACGTGGCCACGCCGATTGCTGCCAGCCTGGGGGACCTCATCACCCTGGCTCTGCTGTCAGGGATCAGCTGGGGCTTGTACAAGGAGCTGGGTGAGAGCAACAAAAGGCCTTTGTCTCTGCTTGGTCCTTGCTGTGGCTCCCTCTCATTTCACCCCCTCCCTCTGCCCTCTCTGTTCTTGGGGTGTGTGGGATTCCTGCTCTGGAGCTCCCTCAGTTAGGCCTAGTTCAGGTGAGGGGAGGCAATGGACCTTCTCACTGCCTTGTGCACCTCCTCCTCTCCAGGTGAAGCCCTCAGGGAGAGGCTGGCCCCTCCAGGGGCTTGGCTGGGGCTGGAGCAGTGGGAGAAGGCAGATCTGGATTCCATCTGCTGGGCTGTCAGCTCCAGCTGGGGATCCTCGGGGCAGGGCTGCAGCTGGAGACTCCCAATTTCCTCCTCCTTCCTCCTCCTCCTCCTCCTTCCTTCCCTGGGGCTGTGACTCAGCCAGGTTCATCCAGGGGTGAAGGAAGCAGCACTGGGAGATCCTGCCCAGCAGTGGGAAGTGGGGATGAGCAGCTGGAATTGCAGAGTTCTCACTCAGATCTGCTGGTGAACACATCCAAGCGTTTTCCTGCCACCCCCTGCGACAAGGAACCACCGCGTCCTGCAGAGTCCTGGACTCTTCCTGCAGCTCCTGAGGGACGTGGCCTTGATTTCTGTGCTTCTTCTTCCCCTCCTTGCTCCTGCCCAGAGAGCAGAGCCTACGTGAACCCCTTGGTGTGCGCCTTCTTCGTGTCCCTGCTGCCCGTGTGGATCGTGGTCGCCAAGAGCAATTCTGCCACGCGCGAGGTGCTCTACTCGGGCTGGGAGCCCGTCATCATCGCCATGGCCATCAGCAGGTGGGGCTGGCCCAAACCCAAACCCTCCCGGGCCTTTCTGCAGCACTGACCTCCCCCATCTCCCCCTGCAGCGTCGGGGGGCTGATTTTGGACAGGACGGTGTCGGACCCCAACTTTGCTGGGATGGCGGTTTTCACGCCGGTCATCAACGGTGAGTCCTGCCCCAGCTGGATTTGTCTGGGATTTCAGGATAATAATTCTCTTTTGGGGTGCCAGGGGCACGCAGGTTTGGCTGCTGCCCTGTGCCACCCTTTCAGGTGAAAGGCCTGGGAGGCTATTCCCTAAAAAAACACATTTCCAGGGACTTCTTCATTTCCTTATTCCTCCTGTCTGGTGGAGCACCTCCATCTTCCAAAATATTTGCCTTGTGGCACCTGGCAACACAAAAATGTGTATTTGTACCTTGCAGTCAGGAAATCTGATCGGTTCTGGTGTAAAGTTTTCACCTCCTTTCTGCCCGATGAAGCAGGAAAACTCATTGTTTAATTGTTTTTTGCAATAGGTGGAGTTAATTCTGAGCCAGTGCATCTTGTGCTGGTGGCTTTCACAGCTTCTTGTGGAAAATAATAGTTTTGAACTTCCTGTGTCTGTTTTGCTGCCTGACTCATCATTTTTGTTTCAAGTATTTCTTCCACCCCGAGCTGCAGTAACAAAACTGCTTCAGTTTTGCTCAGGGGCCTGAGGGGAAAAGCCACAGCTTCATCCCAGCTCCTGACATCCTGCAAAAGTAGAATTGGGGTCAAAACCAGACCGACCTACATAATTCCAGCACTCCCAGATCTGCTGGCTGTCGAGAGGAGCTCCTGGAAGTGTCTGGGCCATCCCCTGAGTGCTCTTTGTGCCCTGCAGGTGTGGGTGGCAACCTGGTGGCAGTGCAGGCCAGCCGCATCTCCACCTACCTGCACATGAGTGGGGTGCCTGGAGACAGCCCCGGGACGGCCCCTCGCAAGTGCCCCAGCCCCTGCAGCACCTTCTGCAGCTCAGGTAGGCCTGGAGTGCAGGGTTTGTGCCAGCTGAGCTCCCTGGGGCAGGGCCTGCAGCGTGGTCACAGCCAAGGGGGGCCCAGCCCTGCTCAGGGCAGCTCTGGGGCAGAGCCTGCCCGGGGACAGGGCTGTGCTGGGGGGGAAACGTGGGTGTGGAAGGGACCCACGGGATCACCCAGTGCAGCTCCCAGCCCTGCACAGACACCCCAAAACCCCTGCCAGCCCGCAGCCTTGGGTCATGGAATCACAGAAGGGTTTGGGTGGGAAGGGACCTTAAATCTCATCCAGTGCCACCCCCTGCCGTGGGCAGGGACACCTTCCACTAGCCCAGCTTGCTGGCAAGCCCTGCCCAGCCTGGCCTTGGAGGCTTCCAGGGTCTAAAGCAGGCCTGCTGTCCCCTTGCAGACGTGAACTCGCGCTCTGCCCGCGTGCTCTTCCTCCTGGTGGTGCCCGGGCACTTGGTGTTCCTCTACACCATCCACTCCATGCAGGGGGGACACACCACGCTCACCCTGATCTTCATCGTGTTCTACATGACTGCAGCACTGCTCCAGGTGAGCTGGGTCCCCTCAGGGGGCTGGGCTGGCTCAGGGGACACGGGTGGCACCTGCTCAGATGCAGACGTGTCCCTGCCTGAGGGATCCCAGGCAGAACTGAGGAGCTCCTCTGGGGACACCTGGACACACAATTTTGCCATCCTGCCGTTCTTGGGGAGTTTAGAATCTGCCTTTTGTCTCTTTTAAGTCCTTCTGATAGCCAAAGTGTTTCCCTCCTAATCTGTCCCGGGGGGTGATTTGGCAATTTGAAAAGGCCTGGTGATGAAAAGAGGATGTGGAATTTGCAGGGAATGTGTGCCCTGTGCTGCCCTTTGCCCTGGCATTTCCTGGAGCTGTGGGAGCCCACAGGGATGTGAGGGACACACAAAACCAAAGGCTTGGAGGATCCACTGCAGATTTTGTCTGTCTTTAAATACCACCATGAGCCTCTGGCTGCACCGGAGCAGATGGAGGAGAAAATCCCACTTTGGCAGTGCCAGCTGCTGGGCTGAAAAGTTAGTTATTCCTTTAGAGAAGTTATTCCTTTAAATTCCTCTAAAAACCCAAAAGTTGCTCTTTTATTTCTGGAAGCCAGGTGTTGCTGGCCCTGCCTGAGCAGTCCCCTCTCTGCCCCACGTCTCCTCCAGCTTGTTCTGGTTAGTGCTGAAAATTCAGGTGCAAAATTGAGACTTTTTGGTGGTGAGGTGCCAGTTTAAGCCCAAATTGGGTGGTGAGAAGAAGCTAAAGGAGGACAGGCAGAGGCTGTGAAGGACACAGAGGATTTGGGATGCTCAGGGAGCCACTGAAACTCTCTGCACTTGTTGCTTGGGGGATTCAGCTGCAGAGAGCAGCACTGGGGTTCCAGCTCGGTTTTTTGGGGTGTGGTTGTGCTTCCCTGAGCCAGGCAGGGCTGATGTGGGATTGCAGGGCTTGGGAGCTGAGTGGGATTGCAGGGTTTGGGACTGCAGGGCTCAGGAGCTGAGTGGGATTGCAGGGCTCAGGAGCTGAGTGGGATTGCAGGGTTTGGGATTGCAGGGTTTGGGATTGCAGGGTTTGGGATTGCAGGGCTCAGGAGTTGTGGCTCTTCCCAGGTCCTGATCCTGCTCTACATCGCTGACTGGATGGTGCACTGGATGTGGGGCAGGCACCTGGATCCTGACAACTTCTCCATCCCATACTTGACAGCTCTGGGGGACCTGATTGGGACAGGGCTCCTGGCCCTCAGCTTCCACGTGCTCTGGCTCATCGGTGACCGGGACTCTGATGTTGGGGATTAAATCTCCCCAGTCCTCCCTTCCCACAGCTCTCCTCCTTCCATTTGTTGTTTCTTTGCTTCCCCCTCCTCCCAGCCCCTCGAGACTTCATCTTTGATACTGGATTCTCATTATTTTCAATGGGAATTGAACGTGCTTTATATTTCGAGGCAAGTTTGTACAGAAAACCTATCTAGTTTTAGGGAGGACAAACAAAACAGAAGTGTAACGAGACAATCACTAAGTGCAATTTTCGTAGCAGTTACGTCTGAACCAAGGCTCCAGTGAAGCTCCTGCTCAGTCAGGTCATGCAGGGAGCCCCCCTGCCCACCCCCCCGAGGTGAAGGGCTGCTGCTTTCGCTTCATAAGCGTTTTAAACCCTGCAGGTCGGGCTCAGGTTTGTTTTGCTGAGCTGGCACCCTCTAGCCAAGGACAGCCTCGTGGCTCAGGGCACGGGGTAGCCCAGCCTGGGCTCCCTGAAGTTCCAGCCTGGGCCCACACCCGAAAGTGGGGAGTGTGTGTGAGGGGGGTGAGGAGGATGCTGAGGAAGGCTCCTGTGTTCACCCCAGGGATGTGAGTGAGCTCATTTGGGAGCCCCAGCCCCTGGCTGGGCTCTGCTGGCAGCTTCAGGCTCCCCTTTGCCACCCACCCCAGACTGCCTCTGCCTCGCTGAGCCGGGTTCAGCTGCTCTGAGCTTCACCCAGAGGGGCTGGGAGCTCTCCCCAGCCATCATCCCCACTTCCACCTGCCAGAGATCCTCTGCAGGATCTGCAGCATCCCTCCTGGCCGCTGCCTCCTCGTGCTGCTCCCTTTCCGTGGCTCTCCTCAGCGCAGCTGACTTTCCCAGGGGGGTGGATGGACAAACAGCTCCTGGATTTTGTGTCCACGTTCCCTTTTGGTTGCTGAGTGCTGCTGACGGGCCCTTTGCAGCCAGGAAGAAGCCACCCAGCAGCTCCCCGAGCTGAGCCTGAGGTGTTCTGGGCTGGGGAGGTTTTGCTCGTGGTGTCTGTTGGGGAAGGACGTCCACGGGGTTCCTCTCTCTGTGTAGTGCCAGCTGGAGAACAGCTGGAAATGCACAGCTGGAAATGCACAGCTGGGTGGCTGGGCCCTGGCTCTCGGTGCAGCTCTGTGGCACAGGAGCCCCCCTGCCCCTGTGTAAAATCTGGGGTTGGGGTCCAGCCCAGCTGGGAAGCCCTGGCCGAGCACTGGGAGTGCAGGGTTCCCCCCTCTGCTGCTTGCCCTCCTCCTTTCTGTGCTGTTCAGATCAGGGCTGGCTGGAATTCCTTCTCTTCCCCTTAGGCCACGCTGGGAGGGCAGCAAAAAAAACCAAATCAAGACCAAAGTTAGTCCAGGATCGTTGTCCCAGCCCAGGGTCTGGGTGCAGAGCTGGGCCTCGTTCAGAGAGGATTCTGTTGGAAAACAGGGTCAGGGTTAAGGAGCTCTGGAAATCCACGGGAGCAGATGGAGCCAAGCCAGGGCTCTTGGCTGCTCCAGGAGCTGTGGAAACCCTTCCCTGCTGCTGGTGGTGTGCAGGAGGCACAGGTGGGCTCCAGGCTGCTGCTCCTCAGCCCCTCAGGAGAGCAGGAGTTGTATTTGTGAGATGATTTCCCCCTTTTTTCCCTTCCTAACCCAACGTCAGGCTCACTGCCCCTCCTCCTCTGCTGCCTGTCCTGGGTGGGAGCAGCTCTGATCCTCCTCTCTCCACTCTGGTGACATTTCACAGATCTCCTTTGGCCAAAGCTGTGCTCAAAGGACAAAACCCAACCACAGAACCAACCCCCGTCCCTGCTGTGCTGAACTCTCAGCCCCAGGGACTTCTGGAATATTTTCTGGAATATTCTCAGCTGCTCACCTGATTTCTCTGCCTGATGTTGAGGAGTAAATACAAGACTTCCTTCCATTAACACTTCAGCTTTTATGGATATAAACTCTGCTGGCCTTTCTGGTGTCACATCACCACTTAATCCCCCAGGAAAAGATTCCCTAGAGGGGGAATCTGCCTCTCATGGTCAGAGGTGGTGGGGCTGGGGGGGATCTGGACATTAAATATGGTCAAAGGTGTGCTTGGGGAATGGTCAGGGAAGAATCCAATTTAAAACTGAGGAATATTGATGGAAAAAAAAACCACCTCTTCCCACTGGTTGCACTCCAATGCATGCCTACTCTTCAGCTGCCTGCAGATGAAAATCCTGGTTTACTCTTTTATTAAAGGAAAAAGACTGTCTTAATTATTTATAGTTCCTATAACTGACAGATGTCGACCTAATGGATAAATTATATTTGGTTAAATAAAGATGACATTTATTTATGTGGACTGTGGTGTTTTTTTCCTTCGGGTTGAAGGCCCCTCTCGGGTTTTGAAGCTTATTTGAGCTCAGGCTGAAGGTCTTTTGATAGGAGAGTTACGAAAATCAAATAAATTGCTTGGCATGAAGCAAACTGGGATTAATGTGAGTGCCAGGTGACCTCGGCCGTGCCCTTGGTCAGGTCCTGGCAGCTCCTGGGGGGGCTCCCAGCAGGAATCCAGGTGTTTGTTCTGGCCCTCCCTGGATTCAGCATCCAGGCCCTGCTCCCCGAGAGCTGCTGCCACGTGGCCTCTGCCTGTCGCTGCTGATTCCATGGGTTCTGCACCTTCTGGGGGGCAGAAAAGCCCCTGGATTTGCAGGAATTGCTGTTTCCCTGCAGGGCTGTGCCTCCAGCTCACCCAGAGCAGGATCTGGGTGCGGAATCCCAAAACAAAGCCTTGGGTTTGGGGGAGCAGCCCCCCAGAGCCTGCTGGCTTCACACATTGGGGTGAATATTGGGGTGCTGGGGCACGGGGGGGGCAATACCCTGCTCTCCTGGGGCTGGGGGGTTGTGCTGGCATTTCCTCCTTGGGGGAAGGAGCGGGAGGAGGAAACACCTGGGCTTTAATAAAGAGTTTGGAGAAATCCCAGCAATAGGGGAGCCTCTTTTCAAAATGAGAATCTCTTGGGAGAGGTGTTTGTGGGGGTGCAGGGAGCATGGCCGGGGTTATGGGGTGCCTGGGGCAGCACGCAGGGCTGCAGGGGCCAGGGGAGTGGGGCTGGGGGTGCAGGGCTTGGATAGGAGGGTAC
>VZSE01013028.1:85507-96438 GCA_013398275.1 Promerops cafer
GGGATGTGCAGGGCTGGATCTGGGGGTGCACGGAGCAGGATTTGCTGACACGGGGGATGTGCAGGGCTGGACGCGGCGGTGCCCGGGGCTGGCTCCGGCGGAAGGCAGCGAACTACAGATCCCGGCAGCCCCTGCAGGCTCCGCCGCTGTCTCACCTGACCCTCACATGACCGAGCGGGGCCGGGCCGGGCCGGGATGGGGCAGCGCGACCGAATGTTCAAGGTGCTGGTGGTGGGGGACGCCACGGTGGGCAAGACCTCGCTGGTGCAGCGCTACGCCAACGACAGCTTCAACCGGCACTACAAATCCACCGTGGGAGGTGAGCCCTGCCCGGGCTCCTGGGGGTTCCCTGGGGGTTCCAGGGGGTTCCCTGGGGTTCCCCGGGGCTCCCCGGGGCTCCCCGGGCTCCGGCACCGCGCCCGTCCCGGTGCGCATCCCGAGCCCCGCTCCGCGCCCCTCGCCCCGGGGGAACTCGCCCCTCGCCCCGCGTCCTCCCCGGGCTCTGGGGTTGGGAATTCGGGGTAGGAACAGCCGCGTATCGTCGGTGGTTTATGGGGCTTTAACTCCCAGACCCTCTTCGCTGAGCGCCCGGGGGATTCTGTGGCTCTGCCGGGGTCATTTGGGGTGTCCCGTCCTTCTCCCACCCCTTAATAACCCCCCCCGGAGCTGTAGGATGGATAATCTGAGGCTGCAGGCTCAGCTCATCCCAGTAAAACCAGCAGGCATTGACTGAGCAGCCCGGCCTGGCTGCTGCGGGGTCAGCAGCGCTTGGGAAGGTCTGTGAGGAGGAGGAGGAGGATGGCAATGGGGCTGATTTTGGTTCTTTGTGTAAATGAATAACCTGGAAGGAACAGGAACTGCCAGGGATTTCCCCAAGGACCCAAAACCGTGGGTGTTGAGCCCAGCTGTTTAAATCTTCTTATTCCTGACCCGAAAGGGGGTGGGTTAGAGGTGGAAAACTCTGGAGAGCTCCAGGGCTGTGCCCGGGTCTCTGCCAGCAGGAAATGCTGCAGACTGGTTCCTGGTACTTTTTTTGGTACTTTGTTCCTGGTTTTGGTCAGTTCCAGCCCAGCTAGGTCTGGCTGCCAGTGAAGCAGGGCAGGTTTTGCAGTGAAACCCTGACAGGATCTGAGAACAACACAGGGCTTCCCCTTTTGACTCACTGGCCTGGTGACAGCAAACCTGGGCTGACTCAGGCTGGAAGGACCTCACAGCTCCTCTCACCCCATGGCCAGGGACACCTTTCCCTGTCCCAAGTTGCTCCCAGCCCCGTCCAGCCTGCAATTGTGCATGGGCTGGTGGCCCTGATGCAGGACTGGGACCTGGGGCTGGGCTGGGGCTCGGGGAGATGGGGAGAGGCTGTGCAGGAACGAGCCCCGTGCTGCACAGCAGCCCTGCTCACGTTTCCTTTCTGGTATTTTGGGAATTCTCCAGTGGATTTTGCACTGAAGGTGGTTCAGTGGTCGGAGTCAGAGACGGTTCGGCTGCAGCTCTGGGATATTGCAGGTATTTGAGGGGGTTTTTTTTTAAGTTCTCAATGATTTGGCCTTTTTTGCCTTCTTTTTTCCCTTCCTCTTCCTCTGCTCCTTCCCTTCCCTTCCCTTTCTTTCCCCTCCCCTTTCTTTCCCCCCTCCTCTTCCTTTTTCTTCCTTTCCCTTCTCCTCCAAATATAAATCCCAGGCACCTGTGGATTCCAAGGGCAGGACTGCTCTGCTTTGCTGCCTGAGGCCTGCTGTAGTAGTTTAAATATTTAATTAAAAATCCACCTGCAAGGAATGCACACAGTAATTCCTGCCGAGCCTTTCCTTTCTGTCCCAGAGCCAGAGCAGAGGAAATGTGGAACTGGCTGGATATGAGCCTGCTCAGCTCCACATCTTGTGTTAAAATCCAAATTTCTTGCATGAGACACACTCTGAGGGACAGAATTACATGAGCTGGAGTGGAATGAGGAGCTCCTGCTCCCTGGAGAGGGGCAGAGAAATGAATTTCCCAAATTCCCTGGCACCAGGAGAGGTCTGGGCAGCAGCACCTCTAAAATGGCACCTCTGGATGTGGAGCAGGGAGGAAAACGGGGCTGTGGTTTCCTCTGGTTTTGCTGCTCGGGTGCCTGGAATCCTTAAAAAGGCATCAGGAAGGAGAAGCTGGCAGAGTGAGCAGTGCAGCAAGAAACTGGTTTCAGTTTTGGTGCCACAGAGGGGTTGGAGGTGTGGGGAGCAGGGGGGCCACGCTGGCACTTGGGCCCTTGTGGTGCCCAGGGACACTCAGGTGGCTGCGGGGGACTGAGCTACTCTGGGAATAATGCACATTTTGGGGCTGCCCCATCCCTGGAAGCGTCCCAGACCACTTGGAGCACCCTGGGACAGGGGAAGGTGTCCCTGCCCATTGGCACTGGGTGCTCTTCAGTCCCCTTTAACCCAAACAAACCTTTAATTCCATAATTCTGTGATCTGAGGCCTACCTACTACAGCGATACCCGGGCAGAACCCATCCTGAACTCCCACATTAATTAACCAGAGATCCTTAATGCCAGCTGCAAAAATGATGCATAACCACACCATTGGCACGAACAAACCCCAAAATAACAACTCGGGGGGGGTTTGTTTCCCTGCTTTTGACCCCGAAGGGCAGGAACGCTTCACATCCATGACCCGGCTGTACTACAGGGAGGCCTCGGCCTGCGTGATCATGTTTGATGTCACCAACGCCAGCACCTTCAGCAACAGCCAGAAGTGGAAGCAGGACCTGGACAGCAAACTGGTGCAGCCAGACGGGAGCCCTGTGCCCTGCCTGCTGCTGGCCAACAAGGTGGGCAGCCCTGCCTGGGGCTGGGTGGCGTTTTGTGGGGGTTTTGTGGAGTTTTGGGTGGGTTTTGTGGAGTTTTGGGTGGGTTTTGTGGAGTTTTGGGTGGGTTTTGTGGAGTTTTGGGTGGGTTTTGTGGGGTTTTCTGTGTTTCTCCGTGTTTCTTCGTGGGTTTGTATGGTTTTTGTGGGGTTTTGTGTGTGTTCTGTGTGTTTCTCTGTGTTTCCGTGTGAGTTTTTGTGTGTGTTTCGTGTGTTTCTCTGTGTTTCTGTGTGGGTTTCTATGGTTTCTGTCTGTGTGTATTTCTGTGTGTGTTCTGTGTGTTTCTTCGTGGGTTTGTATGGTTTTTGTGGGGTTTTGTGTGTGTTCTGTGTGTTTCTCTGTGTTTCCGTGTGAGTTTTTGTGTGTGTTTTGTGTGTTTCTCTGTGTTTCTGTGGGGGTTTGTATGGTTTCTGTGTGTTCTGTGTTTCTCTGTGTTTCCATGTGGGTTTTTGTGTGTGTTTTGTGTGTTTCTCTGTGTTTCTTTGTGGGTTTGTATGGTTTTCTGTGTGTGTTTCTGTGTGTGTTTCTCTGTGTATTTCTGTGTGTTTCTCTGTTTCTTCGTGGGTTTGTATGGTTTTTGTGGGGTTTTGTGTGTGTTTTGTGTGTGTTCTGTGTGTTTCTCTGTGTTTCTGTGTGGGTTTGTATGGTTTTTGTGTGTTCTGTGTGTTTCTCTGTGTTTCCATGTGGGTTTTTGTGTGTGTTTTGTGTGTTTCTCTGTGTTTCTGTGTGGGTTTGTATGGTTTTTTTGTGTTCTGTGTGTTTCTCTGTGTGTTTCTCTGTGTGTTTGTGTATTTTTGTGTGTGTGTGATTTCGTGTGTGTTCCTGTGTGTATTCATGTGTGTTTGTGTGGGGTTTTGTGTGTTTTTTGTGCATTTCTCTGTGTTTCTCTGTGGGTTCTATGTGATTTTTTGCGTTCCTGTGGGATCCAGCGCCAAGTTTCACTCTCTGCATTGGTTTCTCCCTTCTAATGATGTATTTTCCCTTCACTTCCAAACCTCCTTTATGTTCTCCCTGTGCCAGCGCTGGCTCAGGAGCCCTTTCCAAATTCAGTTTGAGACTTGCCTGCTTTGGGAGAGCCTAAAATTGCAGATGACTCAAAAATGGGGTGGGTGGGCAGGGCAGTGGCTTTTCTTACCCCCTTCTCCACAAATTGCACTTCAATAATTATTTCCCTTGATTGCTCTCAGAACTCCCTGCCAGGAGGGGACAGCCGGGGGGGATTTGGGATCTCATCCCAGGGAACAGGGACAGGAGGAGAGGGAACGGCCTCAGGCTGGGCCAGGGCAGGCTCAGGGTGGGCACCAGCAGGAATTTCCCCATGGAAAGGGCTGGAAGGGGCTGCCCAGGGAGGTTTGGAGTGCCCATCCCTGGAGGTGGCACCTGGAGGTGGCACTGAGTGCTCAGGGTGGGCATCGGGCACAGCTCGGGCTCGATGATCCCAGAGGGATTTTCCAGCTTCAGGGATCCTGGGATTCTGTTTTGAGGCAACAGCTTTGAATCAGGGAAGCCTGGGTGGCTGCAGCCACGAGCTCTGGGCCAGGCTCTGCCTCCGTGCCCATCCCCTTGGTGCCACCACACCTGTGCCACCTTTCCTGGCTGCTGAGAGCCCGACTGAGGCAGATTTGGGATGAGGGACGATGTTGGAAGCTCCATTCCAGGCGTGCTTGACTGAGGTGTGTCAGTAACTGAGATATCAGATAAAGAAATTGCTGCTTGCAACATCCCAGTGAGAACCTTGCCCCACGGTCTGGGAGCTGTGAGGGCTGAGCTGCCTCACACAGCCACTGAATGGCCCTCCCAGCTTCAAAATTAGGGGGAAATTCCTCCCTGGGAGGGTGGGGAGGCCCTGGGATGGAATTCCCAGAGAATCTGAGGCTGCCCCATCCCTGGCAGTGTCCCAGGCCAGGCTGGAGCAGCCTGGCACAGTGGAAATGTCCCTGCCCATGGCAGGGGTGGCACTGGAGGATTTTAAGGTCCCCTCCAACCCAAACCATTCTGGGATTCAGTGGCTCTAAAGTGCCTCATTCCTGCTTTGCAGTGTGACCTTTCCCCGTGGGCAGTGACCAGGGAAGAAGTCGATCGGTTCAGCAAAGAAAATGGATTTTCAGGATGGGTGGAGACGTCTGTGAAGGAAAACAAGAACATCAACAAGTCCATGAGGTAGGAGCAGTGCCTGGTGATGTGTCCAAGAGTTAATTCCCTGCCCAGAGAAGCTGGGGCTGCCCCTGGATCCCTGGAAGTGTCCAAGGCCAGGCTGGACAGGGCTTGGAGCAGCCTGGGACAGAGAAAGGTGTTCCTGCCCAAGTCCAGCTGCCAGTGCTGTCACATTCCTTAACCTGATTTTTTAGTCATTTCCTGCAGTTTATGTCCTTCTGAGCTTTGCTTTTTATTTTTTCCTTCTTTTCTGCACTGCCCAACGCTGCTGGTTCAAAAAGAAAAAACAAAAACAAACCCAAGAGAGCAAACTCAGGAGTGTTTTTTCCCCAGGGTTCTGATTGAGATGATGATGTCCTCATCCACGGGAGATGGAAGCTCCTCCTCTGCTGGGAGTGGAGATTACATCAACATCAAGGAGACCTCCCCTCCAGGCTGGGCCTGCTGCTAAAGCCACTGGCACTCCCTCCCCTCGGGTCCAGTTCTCACCATCATCATCACCATCATCATCACCTTTCCCTGAACTGCCACTGGTTTGGGGGATCTTTCAAACTCTCACTGGTTTGGGGGATTTTGAACTTGCCTCCTGTTCAGGGACTGTCTCCTCAGCAGAGCACTGCTGCAGTGACTTGGAGTGAGGGATGGAAGAAGGAGGAGTGGGAGGATTCCTCTTTTTCCACATTTCCCCTTTTTTCTCAGCTGCTCTGATGGAGCACAATCCATGTCCAAGCAGTGGCTTGGATTACATTGAATTTATTTTTTTTTTTTTAATTTTGAGCACTTCCCCCTCTGGCAGTGCTGGCTTGTCCCAGGCAGGGCTGTCAGAGGGATTTTTAAATTTTCTGCACCCCGTCCCCACCAACGCCCTGCGGTGACCTTTGGGGACACACCCCGAGCCCAGGTGGTGCCTGTGGATTCCCAGCTGTGGGATTACAGCAAACTGCTCCCTCCCTGCCCTGCAATGATGGATCTGTGTCCTGGAGGGACCAGCACACCCCAGCAGTGCCACCAACCCCCTCCCAGGACATGGATCAGCACTCTGAAATTCTGGGGGTGAATCTGGGAGCTGCAGCAGCACAACCCTCGCTCCCCTGCGCTCTGCCTGTGGAGCAGACACCCCAAAATTTGGTCAGGAATTGCTCCTGCCCTTCCTCCTCACCCCCTGAGTCCTGCACAGCCCCCTGCTCCTGCTCTGCTGCCCCTGTCCTGGGGCAGGGGGTGAGGAGGGGGCTGTAAACCCCTTTGTGTGCCCCCACAAGGGCCCTCTGCACTTTTGGGGCAGCCTCCACCCCCCACCCCAAACTGCTTTTGGCAACTGCTGCTCAATTGCCTTCCCAGCATCCTGCTGCAGCCAGGAGGGAATTTGGGGTAGGAAACAGCTCCCTGAAAACCCCCCTGCTGTTTTAGTGGGGCTGGGGAGGAGGAGGAGGAGGAGGAGGAGAAGACTTTGTGGGATAAAAGGAGAGGAAGGAACCCCTCCCCATTTCCCTTTGGTGCCACTTCCCCCCAACACATCCCAGATATTCATGGTGGGGAGAGCAATATTTTACCAAAATATTGGTACAAACTGAGGAGAATTTACAGGAAACTCACACTTGAGGGCTGGGGTTTTGTGTGTTCAGTTCTGGATTTGCTGTTCCATGGCTCTCTGGTGGTACACAGTCACCCTGCTCGGGATTTGGGTCTGGATTTCAGCAAAAGGCCTTCAGTAATTGGGTTTTTTTTCCCCCTCCTTGAGTGGTTTAACTGGAAAGCAGGACTAGAAATTGCAGTGTCCTGGTTCCTGCTGAATTAGGACTGCTTTGCTCTGGCAAATTATTCCTCCTGCCTGTCTTACACAGAGGGAGGAGTTGGTAGAACAGGCAGAATCACCTTCACTAAAAAATCTGAGTTTTCATTCTCTGGAGCTGAAAAGAATTTAAAACTAAACAGTGAGGGTTAAGAAATTTAGAATTACTTGTGCTCCTCTGCTTTAATGAAAAGCTGAAATACCTGGGCTAGGGTTCTGCCATGCAAATATTGCCAAATTTGGGGTTAGAGGTGCTTAAAAATACCTTTTTTTCTGCACCCTTGGTTTTAGAAACAGGGAGAACTGGTCAGCAACAAAATTGAAGTGCCTTGCTGAATTTTACTTTGTTGTCTTAAACAAAAAAAAAAAGAGAAAAAATAGCTTTTAATCCTATAAATATTTAATCCTGTAAATATTTCTAGTTCTTTGTAGAACATGAGAGAAGTGCCTAATTTTTTAAAGGAGCTGTCAGGAAACCCCTTAAGGTTCAGGTGTTATTTATTGACTTTTGTACTTGCACCTTGAAGTCTTTCAGCAAAGAGCTCTCCTCAGAGGTGGGAAATCCTGCCCAGGCCCCACTCCCTGCTCAGAAAAATCCCCAACTCCTGCTCCATCCAGTTACAGAATCATGGAATGCTTTGGGTGGGAAGGACTTCAGAGATCCCCCAGTGCCACCCCTGCCCTGGGCAGGGACATTTCCACTGTCCCTGGACACTTCAGGGATCCAGGGGCAGCCACATTTCCTTGGATCATCTCTCCCAGGGCCTCCTCACAAGGAATTTTTGGGAATTTTGCAGGAAAAATTCTTCCCTCCATCAACTTTGATACCTCCCAGTGCCTCTTTGGTGCCTGCACCTCTCACCCTGCACCTCTTCCTCCACAAGTGCCTCTAAGAAATCAACCAAAAACCCAAAGGAAGATTTTTTTTAAAAATCTATTTCACAGCATTTCTTTGGTTTCCAGTCCCCATGCGTGCCTTGGGGAGATTTTTTTTCCCCACATTTACTGTTGGTTAACGCCTGAAAAAATGTCAAATAAAACCCCCCTCAAGCTGCAGAAAAGGGAGAGTTGTTGCTTGGGCTGGTGTAAAACCCCAAGCAGACAGGAAAAGGATTTCCCTGGGCAGCTGTGAGTGTTTGCAGAGATCTCCCCGTGCTTAAAAAAAGCCAAACAACCCCCCAAAAATGCCCCTTGATTAAATCAGATTCAAAAGCCCCATCCAGGGGCAGCCCTGGAGGAGCAGGGGCTGTGCCCAGCTTGTGCCAGCTGCAATAATTCTGTTTTTTTAAAAACCAGACTTCTAAAAAACTGGAAGGGGAAAGCCAAGAAATGTCTTAATTTAACTTTTGTTGATGTAGGTGGGTAAAAACCTGAATTTTTCAAATAGGAATCAGAAATTGTCTCTCCTCTGCTTCACCCGTGGCCCCAGCAGGGATGAGCAGTTTGGGAAATGAAGGAATTTCCTTTTCCCTGCTCTCACCCTGTGCCCTCTGGGGGACTCTGGGCCAACTGTTCCCATTTCCTTCTCATTTCTCCTTCCTGGAACCTCCATTTGTGGCCCTGGCACTCAGAACCACCCGAATTTCAAGGTGTATTTTGTGACTTGGTGGCTGCACTCCGTGGGGCAACAATATCAAAATTCAGCTTTTTTTTTTTTTTTTTTTGGTAGTTGCTTGCTGTTTCACAGAAGTATTTTAGAGGCAGGGTCCTGACCATTGTAAAATTCAGTATTATGGTTGTGTAAAGAGGAAAAAACGGATTTTAATCCACATCAGTCAGTCACTGGTGCAGCATTGCAACAGTTTGAAATAAAAATTTGACATTGCTCGGCTGGTAGTTGTTGTTTTGCTGTCTCAACAGTGCTAAGAAATGAGTTTACAAGCTGAAATTAGGAATAAAAACAACAAAAATGTACAAAACACGCGGTGTGAAACTGCCCTGCATTGCCAGCAAAACAAATTCCACTGAAATATCCTCAATTATTGCGTTTTTATTTTAAATTTTATTTTTAAATCAGCCAGATTTTCCTGAGGATTGATTGGCACCGGGGGCAGGGATAGAGCAGGAAAATGGCCAGAATTCCAAAGGAATTCATTGAAGCTCAAGCAGGGCATGAAATGAACTCAAATTGTCCTAAAATTGTAATTACTCCTATAAATCTGACCATATTTGTATTGTCAAACCATCCCCTCACAGTTCCCAATGTATAAAAATCAGATTTAAATGCTATTTTTACTAAAATGGAGGGTGAACCTCCAAAGCAAAAATGAGAAGCTGCCATTTTAATGACTGTGGAATACTTTTAATTTTTAAATTAAAAGAAGCTCCTTTAAAGAAGCTCCTTTTCTAACCAAAATGAGTGATTTTGGTGTTTATAGGGAATTTAAAGTGTAAAAATCAAGCATCTTCAGTGGGCTTTGCATAAATTGTGCTGATTAGCACAGGGAAAGTGCTGCTGGCGAAACCAGAAAAAAATCTGCTGGTGAAATCATAAAATTAATGATAAAAATTAATTCACCACACCCCAGGGCTGATAAAAACCCACAGCGATAAGCGGTGAGAATGGGAAATTGTGGAGATTTATTATAAATTTAATCTAACCACAAAACCCACCCTGATTTGGGGGTGCAGGAGGGGTTGGAGTAGGAGGGGAAAATGGGGAAAATCCGCTGGAATTCTGTGTTTGATCCTGTGTGGGTGTGGATTCCCGGCGGGGACACTTCCATGACAAAGGGACAGCGGGGCTGCAATGGCCCCGGGCTGGCACTGCCCTAACCTTGGCTGCCTAAGTCGCGATAGTCGCGACAGGGAGGGGACAAAAAGCAAGAAAAACAAACAAAAAAAACCCCAAAAACAAACAAACAAAAAAAACCCCAACCAAACAAACAAAAAAAAAAAAAAAAAAGAAAAGAAAAAAAACCCTGTACAAATATGAGTGCTTTACTCACATGCTTTCTTACAGCTTAAGAAAGAGAAATAGAACTGAAAACCAGTGAAATGNCAACAAAAAAAGAGAAAAAAACAGCAAAAGAAAAAAAAAAAGCCACCCATACATACACACACACAAAAAAAAAAAAAGGAAAAAAAAAGCCAAAAAACCCCGCGAATACACACTGAAAAAAACCTAAATACACGGCCAAAAAGCTCCAATAAAACCCCCCAAACAAACCAACCAACCAAAAAAAAACAAAAGCCCAAAGAAAAACCAAATTAACTCCGCGGAAATATCCTCAATTATTCAGTTTTTATTGGGCTACAGGCGGGACATAAACATGCAAAACTTGTGCATCTCTGAGTCAGCCCCAGTGGGGTTTAATCCAATATTTCCAGCAAGGAATTCCTTGATGTGGTTTCTGCACCTTCCTCCTCGGGGCTCCTTAATTCAGTGTATTTTGGGCCTCTTTATTCCACAATCAGCCGGATTTTCCTGAGGAGCGATTGGCACCAGGGGCAGGGATGGAGCAGGAAAATGGCCAGAATTCCAAAGGAATTCCAATGAGGCTCAAGCAGGGCATGAAATGAACCCAAATTGTCCTAAAATTCTAATTACTCCTATAAATCTGACCATATTTGTATCGTCGGACCATCCCCTCACAGTTCCCAATGTATAAAAATCAGATTTAAATGCTATTTTTACTAAAATGGAGGGTGAACCTCCAAAGACCCAAGTGCAAAGCAAAAGTGAGTTGCTGTGGCAGAAGCTGCCATTTTAATGACTGTGGAATACTTTTAATTTTTCCATGGTTAAAGCATCCCCTTTTCTAACCAAAATGAGTCATTTTGGGATTTCTGGGGAGTTTAAAGTGCAAAAAAAAATCCAAAATTTTCATTGGACTTTGCATGAATTGTGTATGTACTAAACTGCTGACTAGCACAGGGAGAAGTGGCGGTGGTGACATCAGTGCTGGTGTCAAAATCTGCCGCTGAGACCAATTTTTTGCATTTCTTCATAATAAAAATTAATGGCACTGAACCCGCGCCCGGGGCCGCGTTTTCCCTCCAAAACCGCGCCGGGCCCGCGCGGCGAATCTGCGGATCGGGCCTTGAGGCCTCGCAGCGCCCCGAAAAATTCCCGGAGAAACGGGAAAAAATTCCAGCGCGGCTCTGGTGACGGAGGGACGCGGCGGGCGGGGCGGACGCGGCGGGA
>VZSE01013028.1:96901-112657 GCA_013398275.1 Promerops cafer
CTGCTCTCGCCGCGATCCGCGGCCCCTCCGGGCCCGCTCCGGGCGGCGGGGCCGAGGCGAGCACGCTGCCGGGGGAGGGGACGCGGTGCCATCCGGCGAGGGTCCGGGGCACGGGGGCTGTGCATGGGGAACCACGCGTAGGGGAGGAGCCGGCAGGAGCCGCCCCCTCGGTGCGAGCGCCGCTGACACACGCCCTGCTCCGCCCGCCCGCCCGGCCGCGGGCCCCGCGCTCCGGGCTCGCCTTCCTGCTGCTGTTTTCCCCCCTCCTTTTCCTCTCCGGGCGGTTGGCAGCCGGGCTGTGTGTGCCCGGCAGCCGCGGAGGTGCGTCTGGGGTTGGTGGCTTGGGGTGAGCGGTGTTGGAGCGCTGGGGTTGGAGGGAGCGTGGTGGCTTTGAGGATCTGCGGCGCAGGGAGGTGCTGCCCGCGGGAAGGGCTGGAGCTGTGTCAGGGTGGATTTTGGGAAAGGTTTTTTCCGCCGGAGGGTGCTGGGCAGTGCCCAGGCTGCCCAGGGCATGGGCACGGCCCCGAGGCTGCCGGAGCTCCAGGAGTGTACGGACACCACTCCAGGGATGCCCAGAGGGGGATTTTGGGGTGTCTGTGCAAGGCCAGGAGCTGGGCTGGCAGATCCTTGTGAGTCCTTTCCAGCTCAGGATGTGCTGTGATTCCCCTGTGTCTCAAAGCTTTACCAAGGAGGTGGCAAAAGAGTGAAGTCGTGATTTAAGTTGTCTTCGTAGCAAAGGTGTGAGGTTTCCCACGCTGTTCTTGTAATGCTTTGGAATTTCTTCATTCTCAAGGAACTGGTTGTAGTTTTACTCCCAGTGAGCCCGGTGCGGGGTGTGGATGTTGGGCATTTTGGCTAATTTAACTAATAAGTACAAATTAATTGTGACTGTGATACATCTGTACATTTAGAGATGACAGCATTTGTATTGAGAATGCATATGCAGAATTTAAAATATAAATGGAAGCCAGGACTGCTTTGCTAAGTAGGGGAGTGGCTCAGTGATGGGTGAGCTGCCCAAATTAGTGGTGATGTGACTCTGCTGCTTGAGGGGACACTTCAGTGCTGCTCATTCCCGTGCCAGCTCTGGAGATTTGCTCCACGTAAGGAAAGGGTGCTGTCTTTAAAAGCAGAACCTCTGAGCTTGCTGGGATTATTTTTTGCAAGAGTTTCAAGAAAACGATTAAAATAAAACACCTCTGTCCAGTCCTGCAGTGTTGTGAGAGGTCTCACCCTCGGCTGGCAGGCTCTGCTCTGCAGGAAAATGAAGCACCAAAGTCCAGCAGGTTGTTAGGAGCACAAAACCTCGTGGCACGTGGCAGGATAGATGCAGCAGTCCCTTATCTCCCTGGATTTAACAGCCCTTCCAGGGGAAAAAAGGTAAATATTCAGTGGCTGCTCCATTGTATTGCTCTCCTAACTAGAGAGCTCTGCCTATATATTTACATCCATTAATAAATTAATGCTGGAGTGAAGTTATTTTCTGCCTGTCTTAGCTGGTTTTTGGTAAAATGGAAGCCTGGTGAAAGGTTCTTCATCAGAGTGAGATTTAGTGGTGGGAAAGATTTCCTCTAGTCAGTGTTCTTTGAATTAATTGGTGATGTCTGCTGGTTTCTGGTGAATGTGTGTGCACCTAAAGCAGTGAACTTCATAAAATCCATCCTATATCCCAAGTTTTTACTCCACTTGTTGAGAAAATTGACCTAAGGCTGAGTCTGGCTGTTGAAGTCAGTTATTTAAAATTAAGTAGTAATAAAGTCCTGATATTTACAGGCTTCGTGTGCCTGGCACTGAGAGCCAGGTACTTCTGCACAATTCCATTTCTCCTGGGGGGATAATGATGGGGTTTCCAGGGTTGGTAGAAAAATGCAAGGAGTAAAAACTAAAGGAACCTGAAATTACTGAACTTCTGCATCTCTCGTGTAACTCCCCTGAAGTTCTGCAAAAGAGAGCTGGGGCTGCTTACAGGGATAAAATAAAATAAAATGAAATAAAATACTTTGAGCCACTATTTTTTTATATATATACAGCATTAATTAATGTGTTTAAAGTCAGAATTCTGACTTCTGGTGCAGCCTTTCTTCTGCTTTTTCTCACTGGTCACTTTTACTTGCTGGTCCTCTCCTGCAGGCTTTGCAAATTGAGATGTTGTGGGCAGGGGTGGAAATCCCAGGATTTTTTTGGTCATTCATTTTAAGCTTAAAGCCAGTTATGAATTTATCTCAGTGCTTCAAGGCTTTACATCCTTCATTTTTCTGGATTTGAACCCCAGCCTGCTGTTGGCACTGTAGTGGAAGGGTGAACTTTTACTTGCAGGAAAAAAATATATCTATTAAATGTAACTTGTTGCCAGTGTTGTTGCTGGGTAATGTAAAGTAGAAATATTGTGATTGTGGAGAAGTTTCCATGGGATTGCAGGCAAGTAACAGTTCCTTGGGGATTGGCACTTAATACAATTGAGTGATGCTGTGAGGTCCTGAGATAGATGAGTAAAAAGATGATTCTTGCTCTCTTTCAATCTGAAGAGAAACAGAGAGAAGGTGGAGGTACAAGAAAATTCAAAATACCAGGGTGGGGGAGTGAGCTGGATGTTTGGGTTTGGTTCCCCTCCTGCTCTGCATCATTTCTGTAGTAAAATCTCAATTATGGTTGGAGTCAAGTAGAGAATGAGCACAAGACTGCTTTAATTATTGCTGCAGAAATCATTTAATTGCTTATTAATTGGAGTTCCAAGCCATGTGGATCCCTGCAGGTGCCATGAGCAGAGCCTGACCAGGGGAGTCAGCCCAGACCCAAACTCTGAGCTCTGCAGTGGGACCCTGAATCCAGTTTTTACCCAGATTAACCCCAAAGTGACCTGGTTTAGGTCCTTGACTGCCACCAGGGGCCCTGTGCCACCTTCTGGTGGTGGTTTTAAATCAGAAATTCCAAATCCAGCACTGCAGATTTGCTTTGCACAGCTCTGAAAACCCCTGCAGGAAACACTTCTGGCTGGAATTTGCGTTTCCTGTGTATAAAAAAGGCACCAAAAAGTGCTTTTAGTGGCAATATTTGCTGATGCTATTGGTCTCAAAGGGGACACCTTTACCTGAAAGTGGAACCTGACTGCTGAGCCAGCCCTGAGGGTCAGGGAGGGGCTGGAGCTTTGCTCACAAATGCTGAGGTTTAGATTGGTTAAATAAAACCTTTGGTGAAAAAAACATACAAAAATCTCAATAATTATTTAATCTCCTTGCCTCTGTTCTTTTGGGTTGAGGGTAGGTGGTTGTCATTTGACCTAAACATTCCTCTTCAGTGCTTGGATTTTTGAAGACTCTTTTTAGCATTGCTTTTCAGGATTATATGTTGTGGGATTTTTTTTAAAATGTGGATTTCATCTGTGGGTTTTAGTGCCTGTACAAAGATCTGGGAATCTGTGTATTCCCTTTAAAAAAACCCAAAACTTTTCTACCTGATTGAAGGGCTGTGCTGATGTTGATTTGAAGGCTGAGGATTTAGGGACTAAATTGAAGATGTGGTATGAGAACGAGATGCTTTCTCAGTTTTATAGGCATTTAGTGATCCTTTGACATGTTGTTGTTGCTTTTCATAATTCCAAAATTGCACTTTGGCAGGCATCAAGCACAAGCTGCAAGAATTTGTGTGTATTTCTGAACTGTAGTTAAATCACTGGAGAATTACTTTGCTGAGTGCTTCCACCCTAACAGTTTGATGAGCTACTGTTTATTCCAAAAATACTGAACTGACAGCTCTTATTAAAAACCTATCTCTGAACTTTTTGCATCCACACTTTGTGTTAATCTGAATTAGCAAGGAAGTTACCTTCAAATTTCAGTTGCTGCTTTAAAACCCCACTGAACAACGCTGTCCCCGTGCCTGTCTCTTTATGCTCAGCCTAAGTGGATTTAACAGAGAGTTTATTTTTATGTCTTCTCGCTTGCCTTAGCATCTTACAGCACAGAGAGGCTCTTCACTGCCACCACCAGCTCCTTTTTCCTGGCTCTTTACTCCAGTGATCCTCACGGGGTGTTTTTATCACCTTGGTGTAGTAAACACCGCGGGCTCTCTTTGCAAGCCCGGAGTTGTCGCCGCACGGCAGCGCTGCCGATGATTCTAAATAAAACTTTCCTGGCCTAAAAGAGGTGAATGATGAGTTTGGGCTGAGGGGAAGGGCAGGTGCAGGGGCAGGTTGGTCCTTTCTGTCCCTCTCAGCTTCTCTGGTGCTGTTGAAGATTTGCAGCTTTTTATCTTCAGTGATATCAGTGCAGAGATTCCTTCTTTACTCCACCCTGCTTGCCCTGCAAGATAAGATGATGCAAGGAAACAGCTTCACTTTTGGTTTCTTCTGAAAAAATGATTTTTAATTTTTTTTTTTTTTTTAATACAAATATCACTTTCTGCTCACCATGTGAGGAAAATTGAGCTGGGTTTATTTTCTGGCTGGAAACCCAGGGGGTGGTGCTTGGGGAAGGGATGTTTGCCATAGGGATGATGTTTTTGTTAAAGGATGTTCATAGGGACAATTTTTGTTAATGCTGTAGCTGCCACTGTCACATTTCCAGTACCTGTTTTAATGTGTCTCTGAAAGTGGAAAAACTGCCATTTCCATCTTGTTGAGTAGTTCAGTGATGTCTAAAAGTGTTGTTTATATGTGGAAATTCTGCTTTTTTCACCCCGTTTATGCTTTTGCAGTAAAAAACCCAATACTTGATACATAGAATCAGACTTCTTAATAACTTAATTGTTCTTTTGATGCTTATCAGATTAAAATTCATGTTTTCACTCGTGAGATGGGTCAGGAGGCAACCTTCAGGAATGCTCCTTGTTGGAATAGGAGTGTAGATCAGAAATTGCCAATAACTGTGTCCCTAAACTGGGATTTTACCACACTCAGACTGGGAGGGAGTGACCAGTGCATGGTGCTGTTGTACTGCAAAGCTTGGATGGAATTCAACCTGTGCAAATCTTGCCTTCCTTTCATTTGCCTTTTTAGTATTTTTGGTGGGTTTTTTTGAGGGATTGGTTTCATTTTTTTTTGGTTTTTAAATTTCTTTAAGAGCTTTGGGTTAAAATAAAACAATTTTGCTCCTGCATCCTTCTGTATGCCACGAATTAGAGGTGCTTGTACAGGAGCAACTTGATTTCAGATGGATCAGCACTGGTGGCATTGGGGTGTCTTTGAACTGGCCAGGTTTATCAGCAATTAATTAATGATAAATAATTAATTAATTGATGGCAAATGCAGCTCAGTTTGGGGAGCTCAGTGGGAATTGTGCTGAGAGGAGGAGAGGGAAGGATCTGTGTGCTGGATGGAGTTTTCCAGCTGTAGAGCTGAGCTCACGTGGTGGTTGCTGCAAAATCAGATTCATCCTTGGCTTTAGGCCAAAAGGACTGGAAAAAGGGACTCTGGGAATCTCTCTATTTCCAGTCCTTCCAGGAGCTGTTTGGAGTCTGATTTTGAGGAGTTATCAGCTGAAATTTAATTGAATTAGTGGCTGTTTTACAGGGCAGTGATCTTGTCAATAAAGCAGTTGGGATTTGATAGACAAGATGCTGATAAAATAAGCAACAATTCCATTTTGGAGGTTTCAGTAAGTTAAAGAAGCAGATTTGATTTTGTTGACTTCCAGATCAATGTAACTCATTCAGAAAGCTCCTGGAAACCCCAGTGAAAACTTGAAATGCTTTAAAAACAGGGATCATATGGGAAAATAAAAATTGGAGGAGAAGGTGTGACAGCAGGTGAGCTGTGAGAAGCAGAAATTCCAAAAGGAGCAGTTTAGAAATGTTTGATTCATAATCTTTGTGTATTTAGCAAAAAGAACGTTCAGATTCTGAGACTGCAATCCAGATTATTATAAAATCTCCTCAGGAAAATGCTGTTTATGCTTTAATATACTTAATATACTTCATGTCCACTTCTGACTGCAGAGGTGGCTGAATTATCAATGTTTTCTTGGGATGTTTTTGGCTACAAATCCAGCACTGGAAGCAAGGATGTGGCACTTCTTGTTCCTTAAAGCTTTGGTAGCTCTGAAGTGATGAATTCCTAATTTTTTCTTCTCCTGCTTTTCAACAGGAACAGGAAGGTGGTCGATTACTCCCAGTTTCAGGAATCAGATGATGCTGGTAAATGACTTTTTTTCCTTAATCTCCTTGGGCTGGAGCAGCTCGTTATTGCCATGCATATTAATTGTTCTGCTTCTAATCACATCTTCAACCCCAATTCCAAGGAGTTTCTGTTCTTCACAGCCTGAACTGTTAATAAGTATTTGAAAATATAATGATTCTCATATGTTTTGTGTTGAACAAACAATGGTGATAGAAATCTTATTATTTAATGCTGGTATTGTTGTAGTGCCCTGGGGCTGTTGGCAGCAATGCCTTCCTTGCTCTATGTTATGTTCTGGGGCAGAGGCTCCTTGATGCCACTTTTTTCCACAAGAAAAGATGTTTTCCATTTATTTTATGGCTCCAGTTGAGCCCACATTATCAGGAATTTGGGGGGCATTGCAGCTGAAAAAATACAATCTGTGTGAATTAACAAAATATTGCTGGATGACATTTTGAAAAAATGTAATCTCTGAATTAAAGTTCTGGATCCCATTTCTAAAAAAAAAAATATAATCTGTGTGAATTAACAGAAAATTTCTGGAATATGTTTTGAGTTCTTGGAAGATAAACTTAATGCTAAGGTTGCACTGGTAATTCAAATGAGACAAATGTGCATAATTCTTAATTGTAGTGCTTTTATTCATTAAATAAGGTCTTGTGTAAGAGTTGTGAGGAGTTCTGCTGTAAACTCCTATTTAATGACATCCTTTATCCCATCACAGGACAGTAAATAGTGTGTGCTGTTAGAATCATGTAAAAATACATATGGATGTTAATTTTTAATAGGTTTACATAATAACTAAATGTAAAATGAGATCCTGTGTCCTCTTGTGAGCTTTTTTGTGTTCCCCTGGGTGAGACTTGACTGTACACAACATTTTCATGGTGCTGTTGGCAGAAGAAAAACTAAAATCAGTGGTTTAACCCAGAACTTTGCTTCCACCAAAGTTTTTTTGAAGCTTTGTCATGTTTTCCTTTTTGATGTGCATGAAATGATCAGTTTGAGCTGTAGCTGAGGAAAGCAGTTTGCTGGGGATGAGTTTGATTCCAACCCTTTTTGTCCTGTCCAGATGATGATTATGGAAGAGATTCAGGTCCCCCCTCCAAGAAAATCCGTTCATCTCCCCGAGAGGCTAAAAACAAGAGGAGATCTGGGAAGAATTCTCAGGAGGACAGGTAAAAACAGCTTTTCATCCCTTGGGAACATTTCTCAGAGCCTTGTCCTGTGTGTGGGGAGCAGCATCCTGCACGAGGAGTGGCTGCAGGTGCAATTGCAGTGAGATTGGGAGCTCAGGGCTGAGTGAGACACTGAGGTGCTTTCTTCCTGATGGGAGCAGGCAGAGAAATCATGTGTGAAACACTTGTGAGTAGTGCTCCACCATCCCAGCAGCTCCAGAGGCAGCTGGAGTGGCAGGGAATGGGATCCAGGCAGCTGCTGCATCCTCAGGTGAGTCAGGGCAGGGTGCAGCTGCTGTGCTGTGTTCTGCAGCCTGCTCAGAGCACCCCTGTGGTGCCAGGGGTGGGGTGGCACCGAGGGCAGGGGACATTTGGAACTTCTGTGGCTCTTTGTTCCTCATTTTGGGTAATCCATAAACACACAGCTTGGTTTGGGAGCTGAGTTGCTCCAGCAGCCTCAGTGCTGCCCTACTGAAAAGTGAAATTTTCCTGTGGAATTTCCATTTTACAGTCCCCAAATGATTGCCATGAGACCTTTGAAATAATTTTTTTTGTTTTCATGACAGATGTCAGCTTCAGGGATGGAGGTTCTGCCAGCTGGTTCTTGTTCTATCACCCCAAGATGTCTTTTATTTTCCAAATCAATCAAATGATCAAATCATTTGAGAGCTTAGACCAGACACGTGCTAGTTAAGAGCAACGTGCACAGAATGGAATCTAAACAATGACATAAAATAAAGAGTGCTGACTAAAAACCTATTCAGGATAAACCTTTATTTCACTTATAGACTGCATATAAACCATCAGAATTGTAACTAAAATGGAAGCCATGTGGATTTTGGGTTTGTTGGAGTGTGAAGTGCATGGTTCACCTCAGTCTTGATTATTTCCTGCCTGGTTTAAGTTTATCTGTAACTCAGAGTTTGAACATTACCTTCCCAGCCATGGTAACTCCACAGACAGCTGAGTAATCCTGAAGTATGTCCAGGAAAAGTGAAAATTCTCAGCCTAAACATCAGTTTTCTTCTTTCAAATTGTTATTTTCCACACTGAGAGTGACTGAAATCAAAGTTGAGACAAGCACTCAGACTTTATCCTTCTCTCATTTGCAGTGAGGATTCAGAAGACAAAGATGTGAAGACTAAGAAAGATGATTCACACTCAGCAGGTAACTGATAGCATTGTGCTGGTTGTGTATCTTGAAATCATGTCTCTTCACACCTGTGAGAGTCGCAGGAGGAGGATTTGAAGCAGAAAAAAAATAATTCTGATTTATTTTAAGTTGGATGCTGCCTCTGCTGCTGTCACTTCCCACCCTGGTTTGGGATAATTTATTTTGTGTAATGTGATGGTCCTATAAAATTTGTCTTCACGAGTGGATAGATCTGTTGATCCCTTCCCTGCAGTTTTTATCCAGAATGATACAAGAAGCTTCATCTTAGTGCCTTTTCCTTGCAGATGAAGATTTTGGCAGTGAAGACGATGACGTCGGAGCTGACGATGGCAAAGCCGACAGCGACTACGAGAGCTCTCAAAAAAGCAAAAAAGGAAAGAAGGCTAAACCAGACAAGAATAAGAGAGCAGCCTCCAAATCCAGGAAAAGGCCTGCAGGTAACAAAAAAAAAAAAAAGAGAGAGGAAAAAAAGTAGTTATTTTGCAGTGAAAAATATTGCAGAGGGTCTTTGTTGGGTGAGTAAGGAAGGTGTTGATGAGGTTGAATTATCCTCACAGTAACTCAGTGAGTGTTTTAACCCCTCCTGAGTGCCCTGCCCCTGGCTGGGCCACGTGCTGCCTCGAGGCAGGAGCTCTGTGCTCTGTGCTCACCACAGTTCCTGGCCTTTTGCTGCAGAGGACAGCGAGGATGAGAAGGAGGATCACAAAAACGTTCGTCAGCAGCGGCAGGCGGCGTCCAAAGCAGCCTCCAAACAGAGGGAGATGCTCATGGATGATGTGGGGAGTGAGGAGGAAGAGCAAGAGGATGATGAGGCACAGTTCCAGGAGAGTGAGTAGATGGGATTGGAAAAAGGGACAGCAAAAGGGGACACAGTTTGCTTTCTGGCTGGGACACTGAGGATATAAATTATGCTCTTCAGTAACTTCATTTTTACTGTGTATCTGTCCAAGTTGGGTTTTCCCATCTGGAGTTTGTGTTCCAAGCTTGCAGCAAAGGTGTGTGTGTGTGTGTCCTACAAAATGTGTCTTGACAAGTGGATAGATCTGTTGATCCCTTCCCTGCAGTTTTTATCCTGAATGAGACAAGAAACTTCATCTTAGTGCCTTTTCCTTGCAGATGAAGATTGTTTTCCAGAGGTGGGAGTGTGTGGGTGTGTGTTTTCCAGAGGTGGGAGTGTGTGGGTGTTGTTTTTCCAGAGGTGGGAGTGTGTGGGTGTGTGTTTTCCAGAGGTGGGAGTGTGTGTGTGTTTTCCAGAGGTGGGAGTGTGTGGGTGTTGTTTTTCCAGAGGTGGGAGTGTGTGGGTGTGTGTTTTCCAGAGGTGGGAGTGTGTGGGTGTTTTCCAGAGGTGGGAGTGTGTGGGTGGGTGTTTTTCCAGAGGAGGGAGTGTGTGGTGTGTTCCAGAGATCTATTTTTTTGTAAGCAGCCCTAAAGGATAATTGTCAAGTTCTCAATGCTTTTTGCTGCTTCTTGCTGTCCCTGTGGCATTGCTGATGTGAAAACCCAGGCAGATTTTGTACCACAGCAGATAAATGGAAGCCCACAAGGTCTCAGAGTCTGTGTCCACAATTTCACTGGCAGATCTCAGCTGTATCTTTTCCTTCCTTATTTTTTTTCCCCCATAAAACTGAAATTTCCTTATGCTTCCAGCAGATTCAGGAAGTGATGAAGACTTCCTCATGGAAGATGATGATGACAGTGACTATGGCAGTTCAAAAAAGAAAAATAAGAAGGTCTCCAAGAAATCCAAGCCAGAGAGGAAAGAAAAGAAAATGCCCAAGCCCAGGCTAAAGGCTACAGGTGGGTCTTTGCAATGGAAGTTTCTCAGTTTAAAACCCAGGTTTTCTTTTTGCTGCAGAAGGCTTGGTAGAAGTCTTGGGGTCACAGACATCCACAAAAATGTTGAAGGGTCAAAATGCCATGATTTAAAGCAGCAGTATGGAGTAATGAGCTGGTTTTAGTTCTTCCTTTAGGGGTTGAATTGGTATCTGTGTCTTGATGGTAAAAACTCAAAGTATTGAAAGCCTTCCCTGCTGAGGTGCTGCATTCTGACTTTGTGTATCACAGCCAAATAATGACAATTTGTGGCTTTGTGTGGGATTTTGGGATGTTGTCAGGGTGGGGAAGTGTGAACCAAAGGAAAACTGGATGCATTTCTGCAGGAAATCTCAAATGATCACAGCAATGTCTGTTCTGCTTTGACATGGGCTGTTCCCATTTATGATGTCACATCCAGCAATTAGCCAGGACTTGCAATTAAACAGCTTTTAAATCTCGTTAGATTGCTCTGCACTTCAGCTTTGCTAATTGGGAGTGCTAAAACCACTGTGGGTATGGTCAAACTGCTGCTGAATGACTATGAAATCCCATTTACTGTGAGTTTTTCTGCCTTTGCTGCTGCTGAGTTTTACAAGGTTTTTCTTTTTCCAGTGACCCCCAGCCCAGTGAAAGGCAAAGGGAAGGCAGGTCGCCCCACAGCTTCCAAGGCAACAAAAGAAAAGACCCCATCCCCCAAAGAAGAGGATGAAGAGCCTGAAAGTCCCCCAGAAAAGAAAAAATCAGCCAGCCCTCCACCAGAAAAGTCAGGGGATGAGGGATCTGAAGATGAAGCACCCTCTGGTGAAGATTAAAATGGCAGTTGAGGAAAATCTTTGTTTAAAAAAAAAAAGAGGAAAAAAAAAAAAAGAAAAAGGAAAAGAAAACAATACTTAGGGGTAGAACACGGTTTTGGCTGTGGCTTGACTCATGGGCTTTGAATGCTGTCTTTACTTTCAGCTGTTTAATACAGTGTATTCTTTTTTAATAAGAGGAAACCCTTCTACAGTAATATTTTGAAGTCAATGTTCTCTGTTGGCCATTCCGTTCTCCCTCCCCTGCCAAATCTGAAAAGCCATTTGAGACAAATTAACAGACCATTCAATATTTTATTTTTTTTCAAGGGATACTGCAGTTGTGAAGCAATAAGGTTTGAGACTGATCTGTGGAAACCATACTTACAAATCCTTAAGTAGAATAGATTTTCCCAGTGCTGGTAAGAGCTGTTTAAAACTATTATTCTGTATTTGGAATATATGGAAAAAATAATGAACCTCTGCTTTAACAGACTCTGAGATGAGTTCACTCTCAGCAAAAATGTAGTTGATCTAATTGCAGTGGAGGAGGATGGAACACAGGGAGGAATCCTGTGTTTCTTGGATTCAGGCACGTTTTTCATGGAAAGCAATCAAGAAACTCTGAGATGCTCCAGTGTCTTTGATTTAAAAAAGACCCTCCAGTCAGGATGGGAGATCTTTTGTCTCTGCTGGATAGAAAACTGTTCTGCTGTAGGCAAATTGCAGCCCATTCCAGACAAACTCAGTTATTCAACCTACAGCCTTCCCATATCCATCACCCTTATTTTATTCCTTCTGTAGAGGGGCAGAACAGGGAAGAGAAATTGCAAAATCATTTTTAAAACTGCTTTCCATTGGGTATCATGGAAAATGTTTTTATTATAGATTTTTCCAAGGACAAAAAACCAAATGAATGGATAATGTAAAATGGAATTCTTCAGCTTTTGGGGCGAGGGGTGTCCTTTTGTGGGTGTGAGCTGAGGATTCCTGTAGTGCTCTGGTCACTTGAGATCCCGTGAGTCAGGCTTGAGTGTTTCTCTTCCCTCCTCCTGCCCTCAGCAAAGCTCCAGGGATCCCTGGCAGAGGGGGCACAGCGGGCCCTGAGCAGCTCCAGGGGGCACTTCCCTGTCCCCACCCTGCCTGTGGGGTCTGTGGGGTCTGTGGGATTTAAATCTCTCCTGCCTGTGGGGTCTGTGGGATCAGCTCCCACCCTGCCTGTGGGGTCTGTGGGATTTAAATCTCTCCTGCCTGTGGGGTCTGTGGGATCAGCTCCCACCCTGCCTGTGGGGTCTGTGGGATTTAAATCTCTCCTGCCTGTGGGATCTGTGGGATTTAAATCTCTCCTGCCTGTGGGGTCTGTGGGATCAGCTCCCCACCCTGCCTGTGGGGTCTGTTGGATTTAAATCTCTCCTGCCTGTGGGGTCTGTGAGGTCAGCTCCTCACCCTGCCTGTGGGATCTGTAGGATCAGCTCCCCCCCTTCCTGTGGGGTCTGTGGGATCAGCTCCCAACCTGCCTTTGGGATTTATTCAATCCCCTCCTGCCTGTGGGATCTGTTCCTCCCCTCCTGCCTGTGGATTCAGCTCTTAACCCCTGCCTGTGGGATCTGCTCCCACTGTTCCTGTGGGATTTAAATCTCTCCTGCCTGTGGGGTCTGTGGGATCAGCTCCTCACCCTGCCTGTGGGATCTGTGGGATTCAAATCTCTCCTGCCTGTGGGGTCTGTGGGGTCAGCTCCCACCCTGCCTGTGGGGTCTGTGGGATTCAAATCTCTCCTGCCTGTGGGATCTGCTCCCCCCCTGCCTGCTGTGCCCTCCTGAGCTGGGAGCAGCTGCAGTCAGGGTGTCCCTGGCAGAGCAGGACACTCGAGGGGTGTGCTGGCATTTTAATGTGTTTTTATCCAAGCAGCCATATCCTTTCTTCCTTTTTTTATTTTCTAAACATCATTAAACTCCACAAACCTTGGATTTCACACCCTCAGAGTTTTCTGCCACATTTGCTGGTGGAAACATTGAAAACTGGACCTGCTATTTTTACTTTTATTTTTTCCTCAAACCCTCTGTGCTTCTGTCTGTTGCTCACATTCTCTTCCAGCTGACAAGCTTTGCATCCTCCTTGGGTTTTTTTGTTTTTATTTTTTGTCACAGAACTACCCATTTTGTAACCAGCCTCTGGAAGGTAACATAAGGCAGCTAATTAATGAGTTGGGATTTCTGGTGGCAGCAGATCTTGAATCCTGTTTGGGATTTTGGAGAGTTCTTAGATGTGATACACTAAATATGATCAGGAAGGACCCTGAATCTGTAGGGAGCTGGAGATGCTGAGCACAGGTGGGGAATGGAATATTCCTCCAGAGCTGAGTGCTTGTCCTGTGTGCTTCCCTAGCCCTGGATTTTATTGAGGCTGGTAAATTCCTTTACCTTCTAAAAATTGAAGTTCTCTAACATTCTTGACTCTCATGGAACTACTGTTGCAGTTACAATAAAGATGATGATGTTTCATTGTAAATCTATTTTTATTTTTTACAATGGTTTGATTTTTTTTTTTTTTTTCCAGAACAGCTTCAGGCTGCAGGGAAATCTCATGAAAAAGAAAAAGTAATCCCCTCTCCTCTCCCACACCTCTTCCCACCTGCTGGATTTCTAGGAGAGCAGAAATTCCCTCAACTTCTTGGGTAATTCTGGGAAAATAAACGGCCACATTTTAAAAATAAAAACCATTTGGGGGTAGCAAACACTTCTGCAAATCTCTGCTTCCCAGAGTTGTTCCCCTGCAGTCCAGACTGTTTCATTCTTAGGGGATTTTTTTTATATCAAGTGTACAAGGAGAATTCCAGGTGATCTGGTTCTTCACCTCCCACCCCAGATGTTTTCTGAAGTGTATTTTGTGACTCTCATCTAAAATACATTTTTGGTTGGTTCATTTTTTTCCCCTAACATGGTTAAGAAAAGGCTCTGAAACTTTCTTTTTCTCTCCTTTCAGTTCAGCTTTTGGATTGCTTTATCCTGGCAAGTTTGGCCCTTTATTTTACAAAACTGTTCTGCTTTCTCACACGTTCATTTCTGATGTGTTGGAGAGTGCCTGATGCTTCTTTCTGAGTATCTCACAACACAAACACTATGAAAATCCCAGATTTTGAGGATTTTCTAACTTTTTCTGAACCTGTTTTGCTGATTGGTGCAAACACTAAGCCCTAACTGTTAGAAATCCAGCAATCTCACATTTTTACAGACTGGAGAAAATTGTCAAAGTGAATATTTTTATTATTTTGAAATTTTTACTTTAACATACATCATTTTTCAGCAGCAGCAGACTTGACCTTTTAAAATGCCCATTGGAATTAATTTGTATTAAACATTCTGGAAGGAAAGCTGGGAAAATGCCTTTCTCTAGGAGCACGAAGAGATTTTTGTGGAGCAGAAAGTTTCATCCACAGGAGGAGGAGGAGGAGGCTTTGAAAAGATTCTCTGTCCCACAGCCGTAGTTCTGGAGCCTTTGCAGAGAGGTAAAATGGATTTATTCCAAAATTCAGTCAGTCTCCAGCCCTGCCCTGGTCTTGCTCTTAAAATTTCAGCTCAGAACTTCCATCCTGCCCCTGAGTCCCCACCACCACCTCCAGCTCTGGTTCGTGCCACCATCCTGCCTTGAACTTGTCAAAATCAGTCAAAATCTGCAGTTTCAGCTGGGATTTTCTGCTGAAGATGGTTTGGTTCAGTTCCAGGGGGGAATGACAACCATGCTGAGTTTAAAGGGTCAGGAAGGGGCTTAAAAATGGGGCAGCTGAGGAGCTTTTGATCAGTTTTAACTTCTTCAAGGCGGAGACAGCGAGGGGAGAGAAGCAGCACCAGGGCAGTGGCACAAATCTGGAATTCCTGGGGTTTTTTTTTTCCTTTTTTTTCCCTTTTTTTTAAAAATATTCCCTCCACTGATGGCCACAAAGGTACAAGAGCCCCTGAGGCAGCCAGGTGAGAGAGGGAGGGAAGGAATTTGTACCATGCTGGAAGCTTTTGGAGCTGTAGGAAACCGGTGCTTTGCTTTTCTGCCCTTTGTTGCTGAAGTGTTTTATTTTTCTAACAGATCCCAGCGTTGAACACACGCTTCCTAAAAGCTGCAAACTGATCCAGTTTTAATAATTTGCTGGGGAATTCCTTCATCTATTGGAAGGAGGGGAGGAAATGGAGCAGTTTTGAAGGGACACTGTCACGGAATATAGTCGGTGGCATTTAGGATGTGTGAGTTTGGGGGGGGTTGCTATCACATCTGTGTGTGGAAATTAGAAATTCTCTGTGTATTTGACCAAATAGAGCATTTCCCCTCAGCTTTGAGTGGCTCCCTGCACTTCTAGGAGGCTGAAATCCAAGTGCTGATGGAATAGAAGCAACACTAACGCTTTGTTCTGCCTGTCCAGGAGGATTTTTTGGGGGGTTTTTTGAACCCATCAGAGCAGGGAGAGCCGACAGTGCCCTTCAGAGACCTCCCCAAGCCCAGCCTAGCTCTAAATCAAATCCCAGACTTGCCACTTGAGTCGCTGAAAGTCTTTTCATGGAGCTCTTCCTGCCCAGCCGTGGATGCGTGGGGCCCTGCCCTGCCCTGCCCGCATGCTCAGTGTGACTGCAAAGCACCCGCGTGCAAACGCTTTGTACAGTGGGGCCAGGGTTTTTTATATATATATTTTGGGAGTGGGGA
>VZSE01013030.1:0-45145 GCA_013398275.1 Promerops cafer
CCACAGTGTCTCCTCATAAGAGAAATCCTTCAGACCCCTCATCATTTTTTGTGGCCTCTGCTGGACCATCTCCAGTAGCTCCTTGTCTTTCTTGAACTGTGGAGACCAGAACTGAACATAATACTCCAGATATGGCCTCACTAGGGCCAAGTAGAGGAAGAGGATCACCTCCCTTGACCTGCTGGCCACACTCTTCNCCTTCAGACCCCTCATCATTTTTTGTGGCCTCTGCTGGACCATCTCCAGTAGCTCCTTGTCTTTCTTGAACTGTGGAGACCAGAACTGAACATAATACTCCAGATATGGCCTCACTAGGGCCAAGTAGAGGAAGAGGATCACCTCCCTTGACCTGCTGGCCACACTCTTCTCAATGCCCCCCAAGATACCATTGGCCCTCTTGGCCACAAGGGCACACAGCCAGCTCATAGTCAACTTGTCATCCACCAAGACTTCCAGGTCCTTCTCAGCAGACCTGTTCTCTAGTAGGTCAGCCCCCAACCTGTACTGGTACTTGGGGTTATTCCTCCCCAGGTGCAGGACCCTACACTTGCCCTTGTTGAACCTCATTAGGTTTCTCTACACCCAAGACTCCAGCCTATCAAGGTCCTGCTGAATGGCAGCACAGCCTTCATGTTTATCAGCCATTCCCTCCCAGTTTCATATCATCACAAAGTTGCTGAGTGTGTAATCTATCCCTTTGTCCAGATCATTGATAAACAAGTTGAATAAGGCTGGAGCCAGTATTGATCCCAAGGGAACACCACTGACTACAGGCTTCCAACTGGATTCTACTCCTCTGATCATGGCCCTCTGAGCTCTACCCTTCAGCCAGTTCTTGATCCACCTCACTTTCCATTCATCTAACCCACATTTCCTGAGCTTACCTACTAGGATGTTATGGGAGACTGTGTCAAAAGTGTTGCTGAAGTCTGCTGCTCCATTCTGCCTACAGCATTTCTTAGAGGAATGGGCTGTTGAGGGACAGCAAAAATTATGGGGAAAGTGAGTCAAAACTTTCCTTGAAAGTATTTTGACTAAGGCATTTGAAATACAGTGGATTTTGTTGTTGTTGCTGTTTTAATGCTGCCGCTTGCTTTCCTGTGTTGCTTCCAGTGTTTGCATTGACCAAGGAGAGAAGAAACAAAAGGGAAGTTGGAAAGGGAGAGGGAGCTGGAGTATTTACCACCTAACCAACCTTTTATTTCTTCTCTTAATGATTGTATGTTTATTGCTCTGCCTGAGGCTCAGTAGAAATTCTTTTGGACCAGTGATTAATTAATCAAATTAAATGCTGTGATCCTTTTGCTTTTAGGGAGTGTTGCAAGCCCCCCAGAACTCTGCCTAATGTCTGCCTCTTAATTTGCTCTCTGTCCAACAGTCAAGCAGTTCTTCCTTTGCAACTTGGTGGCTCCCAGATATTTTTTTTTTGCTCTTTATGGAAAATGCCAGAATGTCTTGTTTGAAGTTTTTATTCAGACCACCGCTAGCTTATGGAGTTGTGTAGATTCCACCTTGGGTGTGCAGCAGCTTCAGGCACAACTGGATTCTCCTGGGCTCTTGGCTTTAAAAGACAATAAAGAATCATGGCCAGATTCTCATCTCAGCCTGGCATAAATCAAGTATCTCTATTGAAATTGGTGAGGTTGACTTCTGGAGTGAAGTATCTGTTGAAGTGTGTATTGGGTCTGACTGAGGTAAAGTTCACAGTCCTTACAGTGCTGTGCTTTGCATTAGTAGCTGGACAGGTGTTGATAACAGACCAGTGTTTTGGCTACTGTCAAGCAGAGCTGTCCCTCTGACATTTCTTTCCCCCACCAAAGGGGATGGGAGTAGGCAAGACCCTGGGAGAGGACACAACCAGGCCAGCTGGCCCAAATTAGCCCAAGGGATATTCCATACCATATGATGGCAGCTCAGATGTATAAGCTAAGGAAGAGAGGAGGAAGGGGGGGGGGAGGGGGCATTTGTGAGTTTTCAGTGTTTGCCTTCTGGAGGAACCATTATGCATGCTGAAGCCCTGTTTCCCAAGAAGTGTCCGAACATCACTGATGATGGGAAGTAGAGACTGACTTTTTTCCTCTTTAGCTTTTGCGGGCACAGATCTCTGCTTATTTCTTTCTTTTACTGTAATAAAACTGCCTTATCTCACTCTTCTGGTTGTGCTCCATCTTATTATCTCCCCTGTCCCAGTGGGAAAAGGAGTGATAAAGCAACTGAGTGGGCACCTGGCATCTAGCCAGGTTCAACCCACTACAAGTGAAAAGAGAGCGTGGGGCTGGGAAATCCCATCCGTGGTTTCAGTGGGGGCATGCTGGAATTCTTGTGGCTGTGCCTGACCTGCAGGGAGCCCAAAACAGTCTCAGTTCAGCATTTATAGAGGTTTTCTTGGCTTGGAAGAAGAGGGTTGGTTAAGATTTTGACAGTGCACAGCCTGGATACTTGCATAAGTGGTGGTTTAAGAAGAGTTGGAAGGAAAAATGTGTGCAGTAGCTCTGGACTATATGCAGTTCTTGCTCAAAGGCACTGATAATCTAGGTACAAGGCAAGAGGTCTGTTCAGATATATGGAAGAAGAACAAAGTAATGGCTATATCTTTGCTATAAACCTGCTGATCAATGTGACTTAAATCTGCACACAGGAAAAGCTGAGTTCAAGGTATCTGTTGATGAGAGGGATCATAATGCACTCAGAGAAACCTGCATCCTGTCCTATTCAACTTCAAAAGTGAGAGTTGGCATCTGTGACCTCCAGAGCATGATCTGAGGCAGCTTCTCCATTCCCACTGCTTTCCAGGAGTTTTATATTCATGTATCAAAGCAAGAGAAAGCTGTAAGAGCATTATCCCAGCTACCTTAGTCTGGCTGATTGCAATAATGATGCTGAACAACAAAAGTAGCAAGAATGTCCTGTTTTAAGGTTTCACTGAGAAGAATGTCAGAATAATTACCCTATAGATCAAGGGCTGAGAGGAGGGGTGGGAAAGGAAAGCTTTGACTGTCCATGGGGGAGTTATTACACAACCTCAATGACTTGAAAAGACCTGAGGACTCATAATAGGAATCATTAGTGATTTGTAAATGAAAGCATGCACCTGGTCATAGATCCCCACAGGTTTTTGCAGCAGCACTGAGTCTGACCAAGCTTTTGCATGGCACAGTGCTGATTTCAGGAGGCTTCAGGAGTATGTGCAATGCAGAGTTAACTGTCAAGCAAGGGCAGGACTAGATGGTTCAGAGTAATTTGCTAATGAGATATCAAGCCATGGGTCACTGGTTGAAATTCAATCTTCAAGAACAGTGACAGAAAATCCAGTCAAAGTGCTGATGTCAGAGTGATGCTGGAGCAGCAGCAAAAGTGTTGCTGGTGCTTTATGCAGCCCACACAGGCAGCTTAAAAAGTTTGGGAGCAAATTGTGATGAAGCTGTCTGGTTGATCCCAATTGCAAGATATAGCTCAGCCAATTTGTATTATACCTATCAGTAACTCACTTGTCTTAGTGTGGTTACTTGTGAATGACAACAGCATATCTCATCACAGAATCTGACTCAAACACAGCGTTATATAGAACTAGAAACAGAGTTGTGGAGATGTCTAAGTAGAGTTTGCTCAGCAGTGTCATGGAATGTGAATCAGCAGTGTACCACAAAGCTCAGTAGTTTGTGATTCTGCTGATAGAGTTTTTTTGCCATTAGGCCAGTAGTGATAGCTTTCCCATTTCTGGGCTCTTGAGACAATTTGATAGTTTTCCCATAGCTTTTTCAGGGTTGGGGAGGACCCACATTGCTAAAGCAGTAAACCCAGCTCTTATGGTTTTCACAGTTACCAGAGGAAAGGTTGATGATGGAAGGGACAAGGGCATCAGATGCCCTCAGCAATGGTATCTTGGTTTGAAAAGACAGGTGTATGCTAAGGAAGGCAGGAGCCTCCCTTGAAATGGAGACTGTAAACCCCCTCCCTCCTAATTTTGAAATTAAGGGGCTCTCAGGCAAAGATATGGGAATAGGAATACCAGTTCTTTACTAGGAAAATTAAAAAACCAAATGCAATAGTACAAAAAAAACAAAACCACTGACAGAGTCAGGATACAACCTGACACCTTGTTGGTCAGGGTGTTGCTAACAGTCCAATTAAATGGTGGCTGCAGTCCTCCTGGAGTGGCAGATGTGGTTCTGTTGAAGCAGTGATCCTGTAGAAAGGGTGTAGTTTTCCTCTGCAGGTCCAGTGGTGGTGTAGATGAGCCTGGTCTTCCTCTGGGAATCCAGTGGGAAAAGGCTGCTGTAGTGTTCCAAATCTCAGACTTTTATCCAGTTAGGAATGCTTGGCTCCTCCCCCTGGGCGGAGCATCTCACAATGGGGTGATGTAATTTTATCAGTCATGCAGTGAGGCTCAATGGCCCATTAACAGAAGATATCTCCCTGAGGGAAGATTGGTTGTGAAAAAGATAAAGAAAGCTGCCCCACCTGGTTTTATCAGGTGGCCCACTTAACAGAAGATAACTGCTCCGCCTCTGACAGATGGCAATAGAATACACACCCCCAACCCAAGACAAATGGTAATGGTATTGCATGTGGGGGACAACGTGTTGGGCAGGCAGGCGTGAGCTGATGTTCCTCACCACATTGATGCTTTTGTTGTCCTTTTTACTGATTTCAAGAGTAACTCAGTGGTCCTTTCTCTTTTTCCAAGCAGCTGGGCTGAGTGTCCCCAGATAGCAGAGCTGTCCTTTCAGCTCTGTCTTTGGCCTTCCTTGCCTCCAGTGCAGGCAGGAAAGGGAGCAATATTCAGCATTGTTTTCTGTGCCAGCTATAATTAGTTGGCATAAAGAGCATTTAAGAAAGTTGACACACCCTTTGAGTTGCTTGGTTTGCTTAAAAAAGAAAATTAAAAAATCCCCAGACTACTCCAGATTCTCTTTGCTGCCTGAAGTCTAGTCTGCACCAGTAAAATGTTGTGCTTACACCAAAACTGGGATAATGCCGCACCACTTTTCCTGGGTGAGATCCTGGCAGGGCCACCTGGTGTGGCTTTTCCCTGAGAGTGACTCCCAGGAGTTGCTGGACAGCAATGCAGTGCAAGATACCAGCGGCGAGAGCGGGAAAGAAAAGGAGGCACAGGCTCTTTTAATATAACACAACAGGGTTTATTACCTCCAAGGGTCAGGGACTAGAAAAAGCCCCGACAGTTGAGAGTCAAAGGTTTTTAAGGGCTAGAGGTAGGCATGGTTGAGGGTCAGGGATCCAGTAGATTGAGGAAAAGGAGGAGGATCGGGGGGGGAATTACAGGTGCTCACCCAGCTGGGGTGGGGGGGTATGAATACATTAACTGAGAACCCATGGGGGTGCAAACAAGAGAGAACATTCAAGAACAAGGGGGACATAATAGGAAAAGGCAGAGAGCCACTGCAATCAGGGGGTGGAGGAGACTAGACTGTGGTCTCCTCCCACGGCACCCATTCTGGGTTGCTGTGGGATACAACAGGATAAGGTCAGTTGCAGAATGTTTGTCATTCATATATTTATATATTTTCTATTAAAAACAAATGAAGAAACAAACACATCTGGGAAAGCAACAAGTTATAAAATTAGTTAAATCTAGATTCTTGCAGATTTCCTGTTTTGCTTTTTAACAAAACCTCAAAACTGCTTTGAACAAGTTTCCCACCTCAGCTGAGAGTAGAGTTGTGTACACTCCACATGTTGCCTCCAGAAGTGCACCCGATGACAATAGCACATCTCCTTTGGCACAACGGGGCCAAGTTTACTGCTAGCAGGACAGTCAATATGTGTGCCTGTGTACGACTGCCCAAAAGAGCTTCTGACCCAGCTAAGCACATTGGAAAACTTTAACTTTTCTATTTCCAGCAGAACAGGCTGAACAGACAAACTGGAGGCATTTGTTAAAGGTATGCCTCTCTGAGATTCTAGGCAGATATTGTCACTGAACTCAAGAAGAAATAAAACTCTTCAACACTATGTTTGAGATGTCAGTGAGTCAGGCATTACTTTATTCTGGGCAGGATGTGCAGTGAAAATCATTCCAACTACACATGTCCCTTACAAGACTTTTCACATATTTGTACATTTATAGAAAACAAAGAAATTCTTGTTCATTGGTTCTACGGTTACACAATTCCTTGATCCCTTAGTCTTAATGCTAATTTGGTCTGCATTCTTTGGTTCCCTTATCATTCTTCTCTCAGACAGGATGTCTCCAACTTTGCCAGGGGGTAATGTCTTTTTATCTCCTCTGTACCTTCTGGCTATTCCCAACATGTGAATTTTAAAATCCCAGATCTCCCAAACTCCCTTTTTGTTTATTGAAGCTTATCAGGCCTACCCAGCCAAAGCCTTGGTGGTTTTAAGATTAAACCAACAACAGAGCCCAGCTTCTCTCCCTCTTGGCAAAGGTGAACAATCCCATGACTAAAAGTTACTTAAAACTAAAGAGTGTAAGAAAGTTATATAATTTCCAACAGTATCAGCTGTTGTCAGTACACTGTTGTAATTTCTTTGATTTGAGCTAGTGAGACAACATCTCAGTAAATAAGAGCAGTGAAATATATTGGACTCAAATTAATGGTTGTTGCCTGATCTCATCTTAAAGGAATTCATTGCAATCTGAAGCAATGAATGCATTTTTCAAACCCAGCATTCTTTGGCTCCTACACTGCATCATGATATGATGCCTAAAGTAGGTGGTAAGGAAGATCTTATTTATGATATAGTGTGCTGTGGCAGATAGTAATTTAGCTAGATGCCTGGGAACTCTGGATGGAGTTATGGCATTTGGGTGATGGGGTTCACTGCGAGCCAGGTTGATTGAGCTTTCAGTGACCCCCGTCACGTCTGGGTTTGTCCAGGAATCCACAGTAGCTTAAATTAGCAGGACAGCATCAAAGGGAGAGTTTGAAACAAAAAGGTTGTAATAAAGACAAAAATAACAAACTCTTACAAAGAAAAACTGATGCCAGGAGCTCAGTCTGTGCTCCTGCTAGAACACCCCAAAAATGCCACGAGGCTCTTTGTTCAGTCTCTTTTGTGTAAATTGAGGCGGGATTCTTGGCACTCTGCCCAGTAAGGTTGCAGCAGGTTGGTTGAGCAGACGCTATGAGGTGGCTTCATTCTGGCACACAGCCAAATAGGGAGAGAACTCTCTGGCTTTTGAATTTATTTGGAACACAAAGAACAGGGGCTCATACTGCTTCCAGCGTGAAAACCCTTGGCATAGATGAGGTGCACTGCAACATTTGGGTATGTAATTCTAAGTAACAATAAGCAGTGCTTAACATTTCCTTCCACACTAGAAGCGTACTGATTAAAAGTTTAGCTAAGTCAGGTGTGCAAGTTCTTGCATAAAAAGACAAACTGCTTGTAGTGGTTTGACCTTGACTGGGTGCCAGGTGCCCACTAAGCCACTCTATCACTCCCAGCGGAACAGGGGAGAGAATAAGATGGAAAAAACAGTGGGTTGAGATAAGGCGGTTTATTACAGTAAAAGAAAGAAACAAGTGAAAGTTTGTGCACGCATAAGCAAAGGGAAAAGTTATCTCTACTTCCCATCAGCGAGCGATATTCAGACACTTCCCAGGAAGCAGGACTTCAGCACATGGAGTGGTTCCTCCAGAAGGCAAACACTGTAAATAACAAATGCTCCCCCTCTTCCTCCTCCTTCCCTTAGCTTTTATATCTGAGTTGGTGTCATATGGTATGGAATATCCCTTGGGCTAATTTGGGTCAGTTGGCCTGGTTGTGTCCTCTCCCAGGATCTTGCCTACTCCCATCCCCTTGATGAGGGATGGAATGTTAGAGGGATAATGCTGCTCATCAGTAGCCAAAACACTGGTCTGTTATCAACACTTGTCCAGCTACTAATGCAAAGCACAGCACTATGAGGGCTGTGAACTCTACCTCAGCCAGACCAAATACACTGCTGAAATGCTAATAGAAGCTACTCTTATGTTAAAGAGCGAGTAGAGCATGCACTGACCCAAATTCTCCTCTACTGCTCATCAGGAGACAGTCTTGCTGAGATCAAAGAAACCCCTAGCAGGTAAAAATGTGTCATGGTTTGACACTGGTCAAATACCAGGCAACCAGGAAAGTCGCTCACTCACTCTCCCCTGCCACAGCCAGGCAGAGGACAGAAAAATTTAATGAAGGCTTCATGAGTTGAGATAAGGACCAAGAGAAAACACTCTGCCAGGGGTTGATGTTGGTCAAACACCAGTGCATTCAGGAAAATCATTCACTCATTCTCCTCTGCTATAGTTAAGCAGAGGAGGGGGAAAGAAAACACTTTAATGGGATTCATGAGTTGAGGTAAGGATTGGGAAGAAATACTTTAAGGGCAAAACAGGTTTAAAACTTGAAAAGGTATAAAGAAAAATTTATAACAGAATTTAAAGAGGATAATGAGAACTAAAACAAACCTTTAGAACACCTTCCCCCTCCCCTTCCCCAGCCCTTCTTTCTTTCCCCCCTACAGCACAGGGAGACAAAAACATGGGGGTTTTAGTCAGTTTGCCACTTCTAAAAATCTTTCTTCAGTTCACTTAGGGAGAGGAGTCTCTTTTGCTTTGCCATTGAGTCCTTCCAACAGGAGACAGTTCTCTGTGAACTTTTCCAACGTGATTTTAATTTTCTCGAGTCGCAGTCCCACCTAGAATCGGCTTCAATGTGAGTCCCTCCCAGAGGCAAAAAAGTCTTCCTACAGCTATTTTTCCGTGGGTTATTTAGTTTATAGGGTGCAGTTTTTACAGATGAGCTGTTCTAGTATAAAAGCAAGGGTCCTCTTCCTCTATCTCTGAAGGCAAGGGTTCTCTCTCTCTCTGTTCAAGCCTGTCACAAGATCACAGCTTCTCAGCATCCACATGTTCCAACGTGAGCACCTTTTTCTCAGGGGCTGCGGGTGAAGGCTGCATCCCTCCATGCACTTCATGAATTACAGGGAAACAGTTTGTTGTATTATAGTCCCCACCATGGCTTCCAGAAGAATCTCAGTTCCGATGACCAGAGCATCTCCTCCTCCCCCTCCCTCTTTTGCACGGACCTTAGTGTCACCATGTTGTTCTTATCACGTGTCTTCACTTTTCCTTTTCTCTGGCTTGGGAGAGAATTGGTGTTCATAGGTTCATTTGTTCTCAAGTTCTATCAATTGAAACAGTTTTTATACAGTTCTGCAGTGCTGAAAGGTTGATCTTGTCCAGGCTCCGCATTGGGGAATCGCTCGTCATGCTTCTTGCTGTGTGGGTCACGTGGTCTCCGCCGGCACGGCGCAAGCTGCGCTGGCTACTGGCTCCATTCCGTGCCTTTTCTTCATGCAAGGTGACGAAAAAAAAGAAAAGTTGTTGCTGCTGCTTTTCTCCTTCCGTCTGCAGCATGGCTGGCTAAAAGCGGCTAAGCAAATAAAGTTCATTGAGAGCCATGCTGAGATAGCTGCAGCCACGGGGCCTCGGGGCCACCCCCAGTGCCGGCCAAGGGGCCACTTCCGGTGCTGGTCCCGGCCACATGGTTGCTCGTGGTGCTGGTATGGCCCTTGGCGACATGGCCCAGCTGCGCCGCCAGAAAAGGGACTGGAAGACTCCGCCGATTAGGGGCCTGGCCCTGCTAGGAAGGGGCCCCAGCCGCCCCGCTGGGATGGGGCCCAGAAGGGTCCTCGGGAAAGGGCTCGGCAGTCCACTCACCACTCCTCAGAGGGCAGAGAGATTAAATATGTTCTTAAATATGTTGTCATAGAGGCATTACCAGCTTTTTTAATTGGGTCAGCCAATATGTCAATCATCAGAGCCTTTAGGGATTGGCTCTGCTGGACATAGTAGAAGTCTCAAGGAGTTTCTCTCAGAAGCAGCCTTTGTGGCTTTCCCCCCCACACACACCAAAAACCAGATTGTGCTAACCTAACACATGCTCCAAGGCTAAAACAGGTTCAACTTACAGGTACAAAGTGAATGTATTACTAAGAAGATCAGAGGAGGGTAATGAGAAGTAAAATAAGCCCTTAAAAAACACCTTTTCTCGCCCCAGCCCCTCTCTCCTTCTCACTGACAGCACAGGGAGACAGGGTGGTGGGGGTTCTGGTCAGTTCATCACCCAAGGTTTTCTTCCGCTGTTTGGAGACAGGAGTCTTTCCCCTGCTATGCCATGGGGTCCCTCCCATGGGAGACAGTTCTCCATTAACTTCTCCAGCATGGTTCCAATCTCACGTGCAGCAGTCCTCCCAAAACTGCTGCAACATGAGTCCCTCCCATGGGCACACAGTCCTCCCCAAACTGCTGCAGCATGGGTCACTCTTCCACGGGGTGCAGTCCTCCAAGGACAGGCTGCTCCAGCCTGGAAGCAGGGGCCCCTCTCTCTACCAGGTCTTCCACTGGATCACAGCCTCCTCCAGGTATCCACTCACTCTGGTGTGGGCACCTCCCCCACAGGCTGTGGGTGGATCTTTGCATCCCCCGTGGACCTCCCTGGGCTGCAGGGGCCATCACCAGGGCTTGCAAAGGAATCTTAACTTCGGTGCCCGGAGCACCTCCTCCCCCTCCTTCTTCACTGACCTTGGTGTCTGCATGTTGTTTCACATGTTCTCACCTCCTCCTCTTCTCTGGCTTCTAGAATTAAAACTACACCATAACCTTTGTTTTGATTTCTTCTTAAATATGTTATCACAGAGGCATTACCAACCTCTCTAATTGGCCCAGCCTTGGCAAGCAGCATATCCATCTTCAGAGCCATCAGGGATTGGCTCTGCTGGACATGGCAGAAGCTTCTAGCAGCTTCTCAAAGAAGCCACCCCTGTGCCCCCCCCCACTACCAAAAACCAGGCTGTGCAAAACCAACACAGTGGGCCAAACCAGAAAGAGAGTCTATGCCTCTAAACTGCTTGTTGCAGGCTGGCTTGTGTTCACATAGGCAAGAGCTGTGAGCATCTGGAATGGACAGACGGATTCATGCTGCACAGTGCTTGATCCTGATTTTCACTGGGCAACATCTCCCTGTAGCCCTGGGTTACAATTTTTTCTGTGGGTATTTTTCCTAATACAGATGTTAAAATGGGGGTTTTTCTGCAGCCATCCATTTCCTGTGTGCTATGGGAAGTGATGGGACGGATACTGGGGTTTGAGGACCCCAGACTAGCAGTCAAGTATTGTACGACATAAAGAGCCTAAGTTGTGTGGTGCGTGTCCATGCTGGGCCTGGAGCAAAGCCTGGAGCACACTGTCAGTTTGGCCGTGCTCAGCTTCCCTCTCAGATGGAACAAATGGCTCCCTAATGGCCAGCCAACAACTGCAGAGCATGGAGGACTTGGATACCAGGATAGAGGAGAGGGACAAGTCAGTAGTTCAGTGTGGAAACACCTTGTCATTCCTAAGCGCCAGCTAAGCCTGGGGCATAAGGGAAGGAATGCCTGTCCCCTGGCCTAACTCAATTCATGCCATATATCTGATAGAGTTCTAAAAAAGAAGATTTGCAAACAAAAGACAACCCCATCTACTGGGCTGAAAATCACTAGCTTGTGCATCTTAGACTTCTAGTTTTTGAGTGGTCTACCTTCAGCAGGAGGAAACAATGCCTTCACGCCAGCCTTACCTGTTGAATGAGTCCGTGATTTACTTGGGATATGTATAACTCGCTAACACTGCTGATGTTCTCTGTCATCAGGTAGAGGCATTAGGCCCTCTGGATTCAAGGTGTTACATCTTTATAAGATTACATTATCTGCTATTAGGAAGATCAATTCATATCTACGTGCCCGTTGTGTCAAAGCTTGGGTTGCTTGCTCTTAACACTCATCTTGCCATACATCTTTCTTCAGTAGTATGTACATTTTCACCTTAGCAATATATCATAAGTCATCACATTATGACACAAAGCATGTGTCTATCTAAACAAAAATGTGCATTCAAAAGAACTCTAAATTCTATGCTGATACTTACTTGGAAGGGCATAAACCATGCTAATAGTAAGCAACATCCAATAGAACACTGTCCTAAGGCAATTTAACATATATTTTGCTTATCCCTAATTTTAAGAACTGTTTACAGAAACTATATTTGGTTAACTTGCCTTTTATTGTCATCAATAGATAACTTCAGTCAGATGGGTCTGAATCTGCAGAAGGCACTACTTTTACTAAAGCTTCACCAAAATGAAATTTGGAATTTGAATTGATGCCCAGAAATTATGTCAGCTATAGCAGATTATATTTGCTAACATCTCTTCATTTTAGATGTGTTTTTAAAACAAAGCAGATAATTCTTCCAGGCTTTTACCTTGTAATGTTTTTAGCCTTTGGGCTGAAGGAACCATTTTACTTTGGGTTATTGAATATAAAATTTTGAATGTATTTTGTGGGACATTTGCATAAAAACCCATGGATTTAGATGACGCATACGTTTCAATAAGAATTTGTAAGTAGTAAAACATGCAGTATTTTATCAGTCTTTTGCATGCGGTCTCACCAGTATCCCTGCCTCATGTGGGACATGGACTGCTAGAGGATGTTCCAGGATAAGGGAGCAGCTCTTTTCTAATACTGTTGCCATTGCTTCCACTGACTTATTGCAGGCTGGTGCTCCTGCTGCAACTGGATCAAATTGAACTGAGTAATTAATATGTAGTAAATAATATGCAACCAGTCTCTGATGGGGTCCTAAACTCTGCATTACCACTCCACTGGCTATTCCTTTACACTCATGTACATACAGATTGAAGGATCTGGGAGCTCAAAAAGATCTCACTTTGGACCGCTGTTTATAGGGTTGCTAGAGAGTGGGCTTTAGCCATAGTAATTTTTCATCCTGGCTGCAATTCAAGCCGGTAACTTTCTTTGAAGGTTCAGCAACAGAAATATTATTCCACTTGGGTTGTTATTCAGGCAAGAAAAATAAGTTTTCAAGGCTGTTCATTAAAAAACAGGTGCTCATTAGACAGCACTAGTTCCTGGGAACAGTGTTTTTGATAAGCTGGAGAGGGGCTTAGTCCAGCTGTAGTTTCTCAAGGCCAAGGCCTAAGGAGCATTTCTCGCATAACAGTGCAGCCTGGGAGGGGAAGAATGCAACTAAAGTTAGCTTCTCTGGGCCTCTACAGGGATCAAAGAGGTGGTGTGTTGCATGGAGTTACTGGGCACCAAAGCCAGGTCAGGTCAGGTCAGGTCAGGTCAGGTCAGGTCAGGTCACTGCTGCACTGTAACTGCTTCTTGTAAGTCTTCTCCTCCATTGGTTTGGCTGGTTCCTGTTACAGTAATTCCTGTAACGTACAACTCAAATCCCCCGCTACCAAAAACCAGGCTGTGCAAAACCAACACAATCCATTACAATCTCCACTCCTGGTCCTTTTGAGCCAGGTTAGAGTGTTTAACATTGCAATGAATTCCTCCCCTTGTTCCCAGCCTGGCTGCAACAAGGGGTTCCTTCTAGAGTCCACCATTAGTATAGTTCACATCGTAGTCTTCCATGGGCTGCAGGGGGACAGCTGCCTCACCATGGGCTGTACCATAGGCTGCAGGGGAATCTCTGCTCCAGCGTGAGGTCCCACCCACAAGAAACAGTCCTCCTTTAATTTCTCCAATATGGGTCCTTCCCACAGGCTGTAGGGGAATCTCTGCTCCAGCGTGGGGTCCCACCCACAAGAAAGAGTCCTCCTTTAATTTCTCCAAATGGGTCCTTCCCACAGGCTGCAGTTCTTCACAAACTGCTCCAGTATGATTCCCCCGTGGGGTCACAAGTCCTGCAAGCAAACATGCTCTAGCACAGGCTTCTCATGGGGTCACATCCTCCTTCAGGCATCCACCTGCTCCAGCATGGGGTCCTCCACAGGCTACGGGTGGATCTCTGCTCCATTGTGGACTCATTCACATGTCACAGTCCCTTCAGCTCAAGTTCACACTGGAGTTCCAGCCTTTCCAGTACAGCAGCACAGAAACAGCAGCAACGACCTGGCCATCTGCCAGCCCAGGCACATTGCCATGGCTGTTATCAAAGCCTTCCCAGGCACAATACAGTGAGGTGATCAGCAGTACAGCAAGCAGTGAAAGCAAAAAGAGGTCACTAAAAAGCACAAGACTAATATACAGTCAGAAGAGCAAGCCTCATGGCAAGCACATCTATGCAGGGTTTATTTTCCATCATTTTAAACACTAAGAGGAACCTGAAACTCCTTTTTACGTGCTAAAAAAAAGGACTTCAACCTCCCTTCTGTGTGCAGTGTGCTGAGGGACTCTACTATTCCTTGTGTGGTATGAGGTACTTCACATCCCCTGCACAGTCTGAGGGACATAAGCCTCTCCCCGTGCAGATCTCCAAAACCCATCTGCATTCTAGGAGAAACTTGAGCCTCACGCCTTACAGAGGCACCACATCTCCTCTATGTGCACTTTATGCTGATCAGGCTGCACACCCATTCTCAATACATTACTAATAATTTCACCAAATCTGCACAAAATGCCACATCAACGGAGACACTAAAATCCACCTTTATACAGAATCTGCTCAGGGAATTTTAACACTAACCCTTTGGTTCCTTCCTGCTCCAAAGATCCTAAGTGAATTCACCCAGTGCTAGCAGTTGGATGTTTGGAGTAGGGAAGCTCCAAAGGCAGTGGCCTAGGATCCCATCTGGGTTGCCTAACTGTTAAGGAACTAAACTTCACCGACTAAAGACATCCATTAAGGTGGTTTTGATAGTTTAGAAGGCCTGAACAAATCGCATTGGACAATCATGTGATGGCAATATTATCACAATAAGTATAGACCAATCTTCTTTTTCTTAAATTTCATCACTTAAAATTTATATAGGCCAAGACCTCATTCCCTTAGCCATACTCCAAAGGTTGCTACCAGGTTTGAACAAACACATTAGCTCACCATCTACTCGATTTTACTTGTCAGTTGATTTTGTCAGTGGAGCTACACTACTTGCTTTCAGTGTGCATTTATTCTCCAAAATGCTACCTAATTTCCTCTGAACTAGCAAATTGCTGAGTTGAAAACAAGAAACCAGATGTCTACACATAACAGTCGCATTTTTCATGAGAATTTTTTATGTCACAAAATTCAATGTGTATCCACAGAGCTTAGACAACTTAATAAATGGTCAGTTGATACTGTGCCTCTAATTGTCCTTAACTGGAAGCAAAAATGCTGCCTGTGAGCCAAAGCTGATTAACATTATTGGTTGATGAATTTTCATTTTTAAAAAACAAAGAGATGAGGGGGAGCCAAAACAGTTCTGAACTTTTACAATAGACTGCCTCTGTTTTAGGTGAATTTTGATTTTTCCTACTGATTTGTTAAGAAAACCAACCTGGTGATGTCTAATCTTCAGGAGTGTACCTCATTATCCAACCCACAAACTGTTACTAAAATAATAAACCTACACAGAATGTACTGTTAGATTCTTTTTGTTTTCTTTTACTTCTTCCTTTTGGAGGTATAGATCACAGCTTTTTGCTTTTGCAAATTCAAGTATAGGCTTTGGATTGAACAGTTGCCACCATTTCTTCTGGCCAAACATTTCATGCTGGTTACAAAAAAACTGTGGACACTGAGTTGGCTATAGCTTGGCTTTGAACTTGTTTGAAAGAACTCAGTCTTTATAAGCCTCCAAGAAAAAATATACATAATTTATTAAGTTGCAGTTTAACTTTTTTGTGTGCAGAATCGATGATGGTAAATCTATTTGGTTTTTTAATTTTTTTTTTTTTTTTTTTTTTTTTTTTTTTTTTTTTAGTTTTTCCTGTTTATCTCTTTTAGTTTACATGAATGGCATTGTTCTGCCATGTAGGGCCAAAAAACCTATACGTTTCTGATTATCTTACAGGGGCTGAAAAGTATCCTGAATAGAAAGTAGTTCTTTTGCTAGTTGGTTGCAAGACTGTTTCAAATAAACCATACTCAACTCTTATTGAGGAAATATGCCTCCAATTATATTTCCAGAAGTCTTCTCAGCTGTTTTCCTTTATGTCTTTGTAAACTAGTAGACAAACAGTGCTATTGTTGCAGCTTTTGCTGCTAAGATGTCCATAATGCATTTCTAAATAGTATAGAAATAAGAATGCACCACAATCTGTCTCCTTGAAGCAGTTTCTAGTTGTCAAATGTAGTTCAAAGTTTTGATCAGATGAATGTTCATCGAGAAATAAAGTTATTGGTGTGTAATACGTTGCAGGTCTTGTGTTAATCTTGGACTTTTCCCTCTACCACCCTTGTACCGCTTTCGTCTGCAATGCTTCCTTTCTATTGATGTGATGCCATCTTTGGTACTCTAACAAAGGGCTATAGAAATATTTGGAACACAGAACAGATGTTTCACCACAGCTTTAATTCAGTTTTTCAAGTTCAGACAGAAAACAAGATCTTGACCACTTGTGGTTACTATAGTTTGGATGATTTTTTCTAAGGAAGAGTAAGAATGCTGAGCCAAATGGCTTCTTGTCTTCTGGCATCCTACCATGTCTTCTTTACTATACCATAATGTTTCTCAAGTTTGCTTTTGTTTCACTCTAATAATTGGCTTTGTATATCCACTGAGTGACCTGATTTTCCTATCAAGGCAGGGTTGTTCACTCCATATTTTCACTAGTGTAACTGAGAGGAAAATTTGGTCCAAACGCTCTGTGATATCTCACTGTCAATAGCTTTTCACTCCCCTGCCATATGGCAACTTTACAGGAAAGAACTGAACTGCTTATGTTCTATATAGGGCTTCTTCATTCCCTGCAAAATAGAGTTTTAATATAATTCAGATTTAAAAATGGAGGAAGTCCTTTATATTTTAGCATGGGATTTTCACTTAACTTTAGCCACCCAAAAGCTAGGCAACCAACAGAAATTTGTTATCTGAGCTCCTATAGTCACTAGAGGGAGGAAGAAACTTTGAGAGGATGATTCATCACATGCTACGATAAGACTTGGGGGGAAATTTTCTTGTTGTAGACATGAGTGCAAATCTTTACAATATCCACTGGTCTTAATGGTGTTGAACTGATGAACTGAGCTGCAGATCCAAAGGCAATATTTGAGCTGGTGGACTGAATGGGGACAGAAGACTATTTTCCTAAGCTGCTGTTAGCCTGATCCCTGGCATGTTTCAACTTGGGGAGGGTAAACTCTCTCCAAATAACATCTGAGCATGACTCAGTGGGCATCAAGAACCAGAGATGGCTTTCAGTCAGCAAGACGCAGATAAGGTTGCCCTGTTTCATGTAGGAAATTTGGCCCTAGTAAGATAAACCATGCCATAGGCTTGCTTCCAGGGTCAGACAATGGATGCTGGCTCATTTTATTTACTGATGGAGATATAACCAAAGAGCTTTAGGCAGTGAAGAAAGCCATATAGGAGAATGAAAGATGAACTTAAGGGGGTTTATTTTGTATTGTCTGAAACTAGGACTTGGGTGCAAGTAGGAACCCAAGAGACAAGAGCCACTGTTAGTGAGACTTTTCTTATTAAGCAAATTTTAAAGACACTCCTTCCCTTGTACTGGTGCTAAAGTAACTGACAGTGACTATGAAAAACAGTATTTGTAAAGAAACTTCCAGGACCCGCTATACTTAAATGACTTTCTAAAACCAGTCACCCTGATACCTTAAGTTTTTTCTGTTCTGCTTTGGTGTGCAGCTTTTACCTTTATATTAAGTGGTACTAGGATCTTTTCACAGGGTGGTAAAGACAAACCAATCCTATTCTAGCTGGGGACTCAAGGACAATCTCTTCAAACTTCAGGCCTAAAGCATAAACAACCTGAAAAGAGGGGGGCAGGCAAGCAAGCAAGCAAGGAGGATGAAACTTCATAATTTGAAGCTATTAATTGGACAGTTAACTCCTATATGCAAATGGACTAAAACTTATTAAAATGTGAGATCTCGTGACCAAGCTCTCTTTTGCTTCCATCTTGGAGCCATCCGGGCAGAGCCACGACTGTGGCTCCGGTACTGCCAGGGTGTGGCCTTTGAAGGCATTTCAATAAATATCCACTCTTAACTCTGTCTAGCGTCTGTTTCAGCTTCTCAAGGCATCAACCCCACAGATGCCCGCTTGAAGCCATGATTTAGAAACTGATGTCCAGAAGGTTTGTACCCAAGAAAATACCCAGTTTCTGAACTCTGCCTGCTGGATTTTAAGACTTGGGACAACTCTGCCTTAAAAATACTCACCATTCACCACAAAGAACCCAGATCCAGCAACAAGCAGTGCAAAGTGTTTCAGCCACTTTCAGCTGCTGTTATGACATCCAGGGACCATGGTATAAATTCAGATGAATAATCTTACTTCTAAGTTGTTTCTAGGGAGTGTGTTAACTGCCAGGCTATTCATTTTTATGCACTAATAGTTTCCATACTAGCTGACTGACCAGCATCGCTGATGTGTCATATCAATTTTCTTATTAAATACAAAAATAATGAATATTAGGAATGAGCCTAGAAAGCTCCTCATCTCCCAGATTGGGTCTTGGTGCCAAGTGTCTGGCTGGCATTGTGTCCAGTATTCTGCAAACACCATCTACATGAGCTTGTCAGTTGTGTAACTCATAAAGTTAATGTAAGCAAAAGTGATTTGCTGAGCAGCACTGATTAGAGGTGTTTTGCCAGAGGGAGGCTTTACAGCATGTCAGAGACAGCCATGACATGTCTTTCTCGGGAAAGGGAAGGGGTACTGTAAGGCAGGAGTACATCATTTTCAGGAATGACTCCAGAGATATTTCCCTCTCTCCCTACCCCCCCCAGGATTCCTCTGGTCCCAGATGTCATTAATGACGCATCTCTGATGAAATGATCATTGCTGTGATGAGTAAAAAATGAGAACTTTGGAGTCGCTGACCCACCCCAGTATCTGTCTCAGAGGCTGACCTGGAGAGAGACAGTGTGCTGGAGATGAGGGAGATCAGGAGGATGTATGAGACCCCAAATCCTGATTGACAGCACAACTTGCTGCTGATCTGCACAGCCTCTGACAAGTTCAGTAACATCTCTGCTCATGAAAGAAAGGTCCAAGGTGTTTCTCCTCTACCCCATCAAGCTTGATGTGATGTTGTACAGGAATGGGGTGCATGCCATAGACTGAAGCCAGGCTACTCAAGCACCATTTGCTCTCTGGAACATCATGCCACTGCCTAGGAGGAAAGACTTGGATGTTAGAGCTGAAAAGAGAGTTACATTTTACTTCCTTCCCTCTCAGGACAAGTAGATTTTATAGATGCTATCAACCATTTTAGCAGATGCTAGACCCACTTTTCCTCTCCTGCACCCCAGTTAAGTGCAGTTGATTTAAACTGATTATTTGAAAGCAGCAAAACTGTTTGTTTTTGTAAAAAGGCTGAATTTTGGTGGTTTTTATGACAAAACTTTCTTAAGTTCTTTTTAGTTCTTTTTTTTCCAATAGCATATAAAGTTATTGACAGAAAAAGGGCATGTCAGTAAACTGCTTCTATACAGGTACTAGGAACATCCTAGTTTGCTGTTTATGTTAACCTTGGGCTAAAGATTAACTCTTGTTCAGTATCTGAAACTTTCCAAAGAAAACAGGTGACAACATATAAATAACTAAACCACACATAAATTACACTGAAATATAATGTGATGGGTCAAACTTTAGTTGGTTTACGTCAGGCATTTATAATAATCCTTCTTTACCCCACTTAAATATCACATAGGTAAATCATGCAGCTCGCTCACTGCCAGGAAAAGCTTGCATTCAGGACCTGAGGAAGCTACCAAGTCCAACAAAAAGCAGACAACAGTCAATGGAGCAGCAGCTTAAGCCATATGAGTCAGATCAGTCAAGCCATAATTTCAAATGCCAGCAGGATCCAGATCTATTGAGTACTTGGGCATTTACTACAGGCACAACAAGTACTTTGAGCTAAATCCTAAAATCTTAGCTCTTTTGGCATTTTAACGACTATTAAAAATCACAGGATATTTTCATAAGGGGAGGAGCTTACTAATCTTATGCCCTTCACCAAATTAGCCCTTTCCTCCTAAAGATGCACTTTCAGTTCTTTATTGAAAAAGTAAAATGGGAAAGGAAGAGAGAATGAAACTCTTCAGTGATGTGCTGTATCTTTCAAGACCTGTACTACTGCCCTCACTGCAACACAAAGGTACTGTGGTTTTCTGCAATGAAAGCTTAAAGATGTTGTTCCTAGCGTTTCTGTATTAGTGGCTGGGCTATAACCCTGGGTGCCTGTGTTGGTTTAAGACAAGTTAAGGGCCAGAAACTCCAAAATGAGTTACCTCCTCTTTAGTTTTAACCAATCCCTTTCCACCAATAGGGAAAGAAGAATGCCAGAAGATATAAGTGAAAAAATAAGAGTTTACTAAAAAATAAAATAGTAACAGGCAAGAAAAAATAACAGTAATACTCACTAGTTACAAAGTTGCTGAAATCTCACGGACTTCCCAGGAACAAAAAGAAACAAAAATGGTAGCAAAACCTTTCCCTTAAAATGGCGCCCTCCGCAGACAATCGCACGTGGAGAGACAAAGATGGCAGCAACCCTCCCCCCTCTCCCAGCTACACATGGAGAGAGAGAACAAAGAGAGGAAAAAACAACACCACAGAAAACCAAACCTCCGCAATTACAAAAACTCCCTCTTCCCCCAAACAACAACCAACAGGGAACAAGGACAAAACACAAAGAAAACCTGGAGTCTAAAAACAGCCCAATGTCCCTCTTATCTCTCTGTTGGCACCTGAAACACTCCTGCGACTGGAACTTATAGAGGGACTTGACCTTCTCGGCAGAAACAGCAGGCAGCCAGCGCTGCTGGCAGGCTGGGACGACTGTGTGGAGTGGAGCTATTCCGTTCTTCTCAGCGTGATGCCGTGGCTGTAGACAGAGTTTGCCTTGGAGTAGTCCAGGACTGTGAAACGCAGCCTCTCACAAACCCCAGCCGAAACAGCCCACTCTGGAGGAGGAAAGGAAAAGAAAAAAAGAAACCCAAACGGGAGCCTCTGCCTGTGCTGCCTCAGCTCTCCCCCCGCAAGAACTAAAGGGAAAGAGCTAGAACCAAGAGAGCTCTACCCAAGCGACCCGACCTTAAAAAGCCCTGGCACCCTCCACCTCCGTCCCCCAGTTGTTTCCGGTGACGCCACCGTGTCTTAAAGAGACAGTAACAATTTTGAGCACATAGCTATGGAACGTAATAACATTTTGGGTTACCCAGGACAGTGCCTACTCTGTGTTTATGATTAAGCACAGGTTTCATCTTGCAAATTTGATTTGCTGGGTGTCTCAGGCACTTGGCACTGTGAAAAACGCGGTTCACTTTCCTGGTAAAATTAAGAAGTTTAATAAAAGACAATACGAGAAAAAGATAATAAAGCAAAGTTATATTGGCCGGGTGGTTGGCATTCAGCCAAGACCACACCTACTATGTTTGGAGACACTCTTTAAATACCTTTTCTATTGCCCCAGCCTATTGCATATGTGATATGTAACTTGGTGATTCGTGTCATTATAAAAACAAGCCATAGAAATATAGTGATTTCATTATGTTAAATCCCTTTGCTGTAAATTACTGACTTTTACTATTATGTATTTTTTTTTATCACGATGTAGCTGCTTTAGAAAATGATTGTGAATTGCATCCATTTTTTGTGTATGGGGGAGACTACAACTTGTGCAAACATGTAAAGGCTTGTTGCTGCCACTACCTGCTTGCTAAAGGTGTAAGGTAGCCAACATGCTCAAGCTTTGCCCAGACCTGGTGGAGACTTGCAGTCACTACTGTTGCTTATGAGATTGCAAGTTAGCCAACATGTTCAGGCTTGTTGGGACTTGTACCCCAGCACAGCAAGCATACTACAACCCCTGAGGAGCTGCCTATAAAAGGGACAGTGACCGGGAGAAGGACGGACGTGTTGGTGGAGCGGAGACTCCCCGCATCCCCAGCGCTGTTTGCTTGCCTTTTATTGCCTAAAATTCTACAATAAATTTAAAACTTATCATTTTGGCTTTTCCATTATTGATTATTTATAACACATATTCATAAACCATTATGCATATTCAAACTTTTCCATAAACTAGTTTACATATTCCAGGAACTGTTTAGCATGGCCCCTCCTTGGGTCTGCCTTTTTAGAGCATGTGTGTTTCTTGGCTGTGGTTTTAGTCCATCTCTGTTATCAGCTCCAGTTTGGGCTTTGGTCCATACTTTCCACAGATGGTAAGTGTTGATAGTTGGCATGTCAGTAGCAGGGTCCTCATCACATGTTCACTGGATGTTATCCCAGCCAAACAGGCAGTTCAATTACAAGCATAACTATATATCAGCTATCCCACTACCATGTCTAAGTTTTGCTAATAGCAGAAACAAAAAGCTATATCCTAACAGCAAAGTTATTTTAACATTATACATCTAGCATTCATCTTAATATTTGTGAAAAGCCAATAATATAATATGTATTTATAACGGCACCACTCTCCAGCAGTGTCTGCAATGGGAAGGCTGGGCTGATCTCAAAGATTTCTGAATAGTTTTTTTGGGGAAGTATTTCTCTGCACTGATTTAGTACTCACAAAGTGATATGGCAGGAATGGAGAACAGCTCTCTTGCTGAGATAGGGCAGTGCCTGTTCATATGATGAATTATAGTGCAGCGTAAAGTACAAGGCTTTTCCCTAAGTAAATGTGGGAGTGCAGAAAGGATCAACTTAGCCATGTGTCAGTCCCAAAAGATCTGAACTGCTTGGAAAAATGCCTTCAGATTGCTCTTCTATTTTTTGCAAGTGGTTATCCTGAATTCGATTCTCTGCTCCCTCATGCAGTTGTTGACATCAGTAACATGGGTGTAAAATGTCATCAGATCAGAAGGCAGCTGGCATTCACCTCGCATTTGTATTTATGACTATACAAGGAAGAGGGCAGCACCAGGTCAGGTCCACTGAGATCCACAGAGATTACTTTGTCAATGTGGGATGTTTACATTCTGATGGGTTGTTTTATAATTGTGAGAAACAACCCCTCACTTTAAAATTTCAAAGGTTTATTAAACCTTAGCAAATACAACAAATGACTGAATAAGGACAAAGAGCAGCGCTAGGAGGATGGAACTAAACCGCCACGTGCTCACCCACAAAATGGCTGCTCCGCCTTTTATACCCCCAGTGTTACATCAGCCAACCCTAGCCCCTCCCAAAATCTGCCAGTCAACTCTTCTTCGCTGTCCGTTGGTGGAGACTACTTCCTTGCAACTTGATTGGAGGTCAGGTGTTGTCATGCCACGCCTCCTAGTAACAAGCCTGCCCTCCTCCCAAATGCCCTTACTACCAAGGCCGTCCAGTGGCAACAATACAAGAGGGGAAAGGGGACTTTGGGGAGAACAAATCACAATAACATAACTATACATCAATAAAACTTCTCTTAACATACACATAATATTTACCCCTTAATTGCAAGAGCCAACCATCGCATTACCCATTTATAACAATAATCAACTCTTAAAGCCATGCACCAGCCTATTTGTTCTGGTTTCATGACAGAGCAGATTGGAACATAGGAACTGTTGTGGCTTTCCAGGGTCACTTTTCTGTTTTTCTTTTTAGGTAAAGTACCGCATCTCCCCTTCATCTTTTTGCTCAAAAGTTTCAAAAATTTTCAAAATATAAAGCATTTTGTTTAGGATCAGACCTAATCACCCACTGGTACAGGCACTGGTGCTTTCCCAAGCCACACAGCAGGGACCATGCCTGGGAAAAAATGCCCCTCCTGTCTCACAGTAGTCCCAGCTTCTTGCCAAAACTTCTCCTTTGTAAGACCATGGGACCCACATACATCCATCACAAGACCTCCTAAGGGCACCTCTTCCCTGTCCCCTACTGTGGTGGGTTGACCTTGCCCAAGCTGCCAGGCACCCACTCAGCTGCTTTCTCCCTCCTACTCTTCAACATGACAGGGAGAAAACAAAGTAAAAAACTTGTGTTTTTAAGTAAAGACAGCAATTGAGAAACATAAAAGGCAAAACTTACACTGAACATTGACAGTCTGTGAAGACAATCTGATGAATGTGTATGATTTCCAGGGAAAATGTGAGCTGTGGGAGGGAACAGGTACTGCACATGATCATTGTGCATTGGTGCAGTGAAACCAGAGCTTGCATCCCTTGGTCAATCAGCATTACCTACTGACACCTTCATCTGCTGTGGGCCTCTGTCCTTCTCCTTCCTGACAATGCAAGGCCAGGCTCTGTGGTGCCACCTGGGAAGCTGAACCACCTCTTTCTCCAGCCTCTGTGCTCCAGGGGGCTGCTTGGACTGCCTGTACCCATTTTGGCAATAAACCTGAGATGACAGCTTGTCGTGGTTACAGGAAAAAGAGTACCAGCATCGGTGTAGCCAAACTATGTATTCCAAACCATCTACATTATTCCTGATGAACTGTTAATGGTGGGTCGTTTGCAACAGCTGCTCAGTGCACACCCGACCCCCCAGGCTGCAAACTGGATGCTAAATCCTGCGTGGCAGGGCAGCATGTCTTTGTCTTCACAAATTGACTCAGCTGTGATAACTACACCCAGCCTAAGAGGGTCATCTCTGCCAATGGGCCATAATGGCTCAACAGCCCCAATGAGCAGCTGTAGCAACCTAGGTCATCAAAGACTCAAAAAATATCCTATGATTCCTAGGATTACATTATTCCACTGAGAAATTCCCTGCCCTGGGGGAGGTACTAAGCATTCCTGCCTGAATCTGACCATATATAATCTGGGGTTTTGGGACTGGGAGAACCACCACCACTGGATCTCTCGAGGGGGACCAGACCTTCCACAGGACCACTGCTTTTGACAAGACTGCAACCATCACTTCACTGCTTAATCAGACTGACTACCACCCTGACCAACGGGGTGTCAGGTTGTATTCTGACTTTGTGGTTTTAAGCTAGTCTTTCTATATCATTGCATTTATTGTAATCTTTCTATTAAATTGTTACTCTGACTTGAAATCTCTTACAAGGTATTTGTGTGGGGTTAATTTCTCCTGCTGCTTTCCCTTCAAATGAGCATACAGCTGTAATAGGGAATTGGGCTGGGGATCAGAAGAGTGAATCACAGAATCGGTTAGATTGGGAAAGACCTCTAAGATCATCAAGTCTAACTGTTAACCCAGCACTGCCAAGCCTACCACTAAACCATGTTACCACAGGTACCACATCTACACATCTTTTAAATCCCTCCAGGGATGGTGACTACCATTTCCCTGGGCAGCCTGTTCCAGTGATTGACAACCCTTTCTGTGAAGAATTTTTTTCTAATATCTAATCTAAACCTCTCCTGGTGCAACTTGAGGCCATTTCCTCTTGTCTTGTCAAGAAGCTGCATCCCTTTCTGACCTGTTGTGAGGTGGTGGGGAGATGCTTTGCCTGTGACTCATATGGCCTTATGTTGACTTCTGAAAGTTTGTTGTCTTTATCTGAGCTAGCCAGTGTGGGTAACTCAGGGGCAGATAATTGTACTCAAGCATGGGTACCTAGCCCAGGTGGAGTGAGTTGACCTCTGGAAATGTCTTCTTTTCTCTGTTGATCACCTAAACTAGACTTCACTGAACGACTTGAAAACATTTTGAATGTTTCTGTTTCCCATTCAGTTTCTTGTTCTTGCCTCTTTTGTTTCCTGTCTCTAGCAATATGGCTCATTTATCACTTTTTATGTCTACTGTGACTTGTACAGTGGGATCCCAGCCTTCACTGAAACCAAACATTACATCTAATTAATAATAAAAGGAGAGTGATATACTCTTTATGCAAAAAATTAATTTTTTTCTAACTCCCATTCTAATTCCAGTCGAAACAGCTCATTTCTCTTGAAATGCAATTGAAATGTCATTAATATTTTCATTAGCATGATGGCTGATGATACAAAGCAAGCAAGTAAATTTGGGGGCTAGGCTGATAAATTTTCATGACGTTTTTGTGAGACTGTGCAATGCACTTCAGAAGTCACGTGCCAAGTGGTTCCAGATCACTTAAAAAAACAGAAGACTTTTTTTTTTCCCCTTTAACCCCTGAAATGTGAAACAGCCACACAACAAATACTGAAACAGCACAGCAAGTTCTGGAAATGCCCAGCAGTCACTAAAAGCATTTTTCTTCATTGAAACAGTTACTCCTCATCAATGAAGACATTTTACTGATGGACTTTTGGCATTTGTGGGGGTTTTTTCCCATCTCTGTGGATTCACAGGTCAAGATTAAATAGCTTTTTTGTTTGTGGGGTGGTGAGACATGTCTGTGGAAAAACCCAGCTTAAGACCTAAGCATAACTTAGGCTGCCTTTAGAGGATTTTCTGAGAGGTAGAGCTGGATTTAAGTGATATATGTGCATAAGCTATCATGATGGTTTTGCTTCCATTGGCTTTTCTCTACACTAAATGAACAATGAAGAATAGATAAACAAGAGGGGAGAGGAAATCTTAAGCTTAGTTAGTTGTCTAATCATTCTGAGACATTTTGCCCTCTTTGCTTTGAGTTAGCTTCAAGCATAGATTGTAATATGTATTTTGGTGATTCGTGTCATTATGTCAGGGAAATTAAACCACAAAACACCCAAGAGATACAGGTTTCCCGTAAAAATGTAATGTATAACCCTCCCTTTAAAGTTTTTTTGTTTGGTTTGTGTCTTTTGCTCTTCAGTGTCTGGTTTCATGTATCAGCCCCCTCCACGGTTTGTTTGTAGAGACAAATGCTTCTAGTTTGTTTGTAAAGACAAGTTAGTTGCTCCTATCAATGATTTCATTATGCATTTTTTTTAAACCTTTTACCGTAAGTTGCTGGCTATTACTGTAAGCTACTATTGTGTATTTTTATCACTATGTAATTGTCTTAGAAAATGATTGACTTCTTTTGTATGGGGAAACGGCTGCTTATTTGGACTTAGACCTCAAAGTACAGCAAACAGATTGCAACCCCCCGAGAAACTGCCCATAAAAAGGCCAGAAACCAAAGAAGAGACCGGCATAGAAGCGGAGCCAGACTACGCGCTACGTCCCCAGCGCTGTTCGCTCGTTCCTTATTAACGAACAATAAATTGTCTTATTGATTTACCAATTCGATTGAGATGGATTATTTATAACAAGATGAAGCAAATTATGCACTTGGGGTGGTTTGTTCTTTTATCTATTGGATAAGCTATATTTATTTCATTGATTCCTTCTGTACATACTAGCAATTGCAGAGCTGTGTCCTGTAAGTTCCTGTGTTTTTCTCTCAGCTGCAATTCTGAATTGCTGGGATGTTGGATTTTTACTTTTTTTTAATGCTCTGTTTACTGGAAGAAAAAGAAATGTACTCATTTCTTTACAATGGCAAGCAAAAGATTCTTGCCATGGGACAGAAAGAACGTTTCTAATTTTCATCCTGTGTAGCATCTCCATCATAAAGGATCAGGGGAAATTTCCACAATTTTAAATTTACTGCTGTAGTGAGTTGATGCTAGCTGGATGCCAGGTACCCACCAAAGCCACTCTCTCACTCCCCTCCACAGCTGGGCAGATGAGAGGAAATTTAACAAAGGGTTAATGAGTTAAGGACTGGGACGGACACACATCAAATACTGTCCTGGATGAAACAGGCTCTAATTAGGTATGAATTGAATTTATTACTAAAAAATCAGAGCAGGATAATGAGAAGTAAAATAAGCTCTTAAAAACACTTTCCTCCTACCCATCCCTCCTTCTCCAGCTCTACCTCCTTCCCCAGCAGTGCAAGGAGACAGGGAATGAGGGTTATGGTTAGTTTATCACCTGTTGTTTCTCCCACTGCTCAGGATGATGAGTCGTTCCCCTGCTCCATTATGGGGTCCCTCCCACAGGAGACAGCTCTCCACAAATTTCTCCAACATGAGTCTATCCCACAGGCAACAGTCTTCCTAAAACTGATGCAGAGTGGGTCACTTTTCTATGGAGTGCAGTCCTTCAAGGACAGGCTGCTCCAGCGATGGCTCCTCTCACCACAGGCCTCCCCCTCGGGGTCACAGCCTTCTCTCAGGCTTCCACCTGCTCCACCATGGGTCTCCTCCATGGGCTGCAGGTGGATCTCTGCATCCCCATGGATCGCCATGGGCTGCAGGGGGACAGCTGCTTCACCATAGTCTTCACCAGAGGCTGCAGATGAATCTCAGCCCCAGTGCTTGGAGCACCTCCTCCCCCTCCTTCTTCACTGACCTGGGTGTCTGCATAGTTGTTCTTTTCACATGTTCTCACCCTGCTCTTCTCTGGCCGCAATTACAACTGCGCCATAACTTTTTTTTTTTCCTTCCTAAAACTGTTATCACAGAGGCGTTACCACCATTTCTAATTGACCCAGCCTTGGCCAGCAGCACATCCATCTTTGGAGCTGCCAGGGATTGGCCCTGCAGGATGTTGTGGAAGCTTCTAGCAGCTCCTTGCAGAAGCCATCCTGAAGCCCCCCCGCTACCAAAACCAGGCCATGCAAACCCAATACAACTGCACACATGCCTTGATGCCTTACACTGCAGTCGTTTCTGTATTGATTGAGGCATGGATCCTGTTCTAAGTCAACAGAATCACTTTATTAAGCCCACACCAGTATTTATGTTTTTTCAGTGTACAAGTTTAGGATCAAACTATGCAGCCATTGATTAGGAGACTAACCAATCATGCAAATCAATGGCAGAGCAGATGTTTCTTACTCTTTTATCGTGGATACTCACACATCCCACACAGCCTCTACGGCCCAGTGTTTCAGGCCACTTAATTGAAACATTCTCACATAGGTATTTACAGCTGCAGATGATCTTTGGTATGCACTTTCTCATGGGAAAAAGGTGCTTGTTAAGGTTGACCAGTAACAGCTGCTTCTTCAATTTCGCTTCCCATTCAGGGTAGAGTTGACAGGACATGTTTGTGCTGCTCTTTCATTGGTGACAAGGGGATATTTACAATGATGAGTTATTTCCCTATCCACAAAAGATGTTGGGATAAGCAAAAATGAAGGCTCAGGGCTTGATTCATTTGCCCTCAAGGTAGTTGTCAACTGCCTTTTGAGAGGCCTAGGTTATCCTGCCTGGCCTCCAGCTGCTCTTGAAGAAGGGCAGAGGTCTTGTCTGAAACCCTTCATCATTTCTGCACAGCCTCCCTTGGATGTTTTAAATACCTCAGGGCATTTAAAATACAACCAGGTGCCAGTATAGACCTTAGACTCCTGGCCCAGGGATGTACCATCCACATTTGAGCCTCTTCATTTGAGTAGGAGGAATTTAAACCTGAGACATGATTTGGCTACAGAGCTTCAGGGGGAAAATGGTTCTTCCCATGGAAATCTGGATGTCTACAGCATATCACTATATGTGTCAGGTTTCTCAGCTTTCAGTATAGTCAGTGAAAATTTAACCAATATAATTAATCTTGGACTAAAGCAGACCCCATTTTTTCAGCTGAAACATCCACTCCACTCTTCTGACTATTAATTTGATCTCTTGCCTTAGATACATAGCTCTCATGTAGACACCCAGGTTGCAACCACCTGAAGTGAGATGAGATCAACCCCTATTCCCTTAATTATTAAAAGAAAATACCATCAGGAGAGTGTAAGTACAAATTCATAGATTTCTTTTTGAAGACAAAATCTGAAATACCAAATTTGATTGGGCTGTTTTCCTGGGCAGTTGTCCCAGTAGGAGAAACAAGGCCTGAGTGCCTTTCTACATCCAAACTGCTAAATAAATTCCCTTTAGATTTCTTCTTATCAAAATTCTAGTTTCTCTGCAAAACTTCCAAGTCCAGTTCTTTGCAATAATTGTCTGAAACTGGGACCTATCCTTGCATAAATCAGTATTGGGATGCAGTTGTGAATAAATAAAGTATACTATTAACTTAATTTCAAGCATAAAGGTTGGAAAGACTGTGCTTGGCAATTTACTGAAGTTCATCAAACTCCTTTGTTACAGTTTCCTAGATTGCAGGGTATATGGGGACTTGTATTTAGTGCTGAGATTTTACTTCAAATTGTATGAACCAGGGCATAGTTTATTGCAGATAAAGAAGAAAAATTAAATTACTAGGCTTCCCAGCAGAGAAAACACTAGCTTAGAAGTCAGCAGTCTTGAATGCTCTTATCAGCTCTGTGACTTTCAGCCCATCCTTATCCCACCTGTCCCAAAGTACCTGCCAACATGGCTTAGCCACCTTCTCTTGCAGCTGCAATGAACAGAAAGGTGTGAACCCCTCTGGGGTTCAGTTCAGATATTACTGGACTAAGTTTAATACTGGAGGTACCTACCTGGTTCTCTTGTTCTCTTTTTCTGTAACTGGATGGGTAGCTGCCTTCAGTCAATATCCCTGGTATTGTTTACTTTTCGAAAACAGATATCACCTCATGACTACTTAAATTGGTGTAATGTGAATATATCATTTCAGTTAGAAAGAAAAAGATATTAGCTGAGTTTGTGCATCATACAGATATTGTCTTTTGCTGAATGTATACACAGGGAGAACGAAGTCAACATTTCTAGAGGAACATTGTGCTGCTTTTTCTCAGTGGAGGTCTCAGTTGAACTTGCTTAGAAAGATTTTTGCTAATTATTTTGCTAACTTCTCTTTGTTTTCATCACTTTTTGTACCCTGAATGTGCCTGAAAAATTACTCCATCATTACACCAGCCCAGCCTTTGTGCCTCATTCATCCTCCTCCCACTAGCAACTTGAATCTTCTGCCTATGCTTCATGCCAAAACTCTCCTACCAAAGCTGCCAGTGTCCCATTTAATCTGTGATAAATACAAACTACTCCCAACTCCATTTGCCTAGGGGATATCAGCTCTGTCTGTCACATTTAAAAATTATCATCTCTGTTGTTTAGAAAAACAACTCAAAACACCACTTGACTTTTCTCATTACTTATGGACTGAAATTTCCCTGTCTTCCCTCAGCTGTGTTCTTGAGAAAGAAATGCTAGCTTCCATTTCCTTCCTCCCCAGTGACCGTATCTTCATCCACTATGACAACTCATCTCAGTATGACTACTTGTCTCTAAGTAGTTCCTTGCTCCAACCTGCATGTCTTTTTATTTCTGCCCCTCAGCTCCCATAGTGGCTTTTTATGTCTTTTAAAAAAAAGCCCTTCAGCTCGTTCTTCCACCTAACCATCCTCCCTCAGACACTTCTTTTGCATTTCACTTCTTTCAAAAATTCTAAGTTTTCTCCTTCCTCTTTTATGAGAGAATTTAGTTCTATATTACTGTGCAATAAATTATTCATTTTCTGAGATATTTAATGGCAAATTTCATTTCTCCAACACCATCAGTCTCTGTCTCTCTTAATTCTGTCAGTCTCCAACAACTGTAAACTGTAACTTTCTGCTCAAATACAAGTTTCAGGCTCTGGGAGGGAAAAACTTTTGGCTCTGAACCCTTTAGCTTAAATCCATGTTCAGAAGGCCTGGCATTCTGGAGCCTTTGAATTAGTCTTTTGAACCCATGAGTTTTTCTTTAATTTAATTTTTTTATTGTTGTCAGCTGCATATGATTAACATGTTCTACTTTCATCCAGTTTCCCCTGGAAATCCTTGTTTCATGTGTTTATTACTTGCTGGCATAACAAAATTTGGTGTTTTCTTCTGTTACATTTTCAAATCCCAGTCCCCTTCTGTTTGAAGGGCTGGGGGCCTGGGGAGGGCATACAGTGGGGCTGGAGGAGACTGGGCAGGAGCACATTTACAACCCCCTTGGGTTACTGTCCCATAATGCCCTGGAATATGAACTGCTTCCACCAGCTTCATTAAATTTTCATCTTTGAGTGCATGAAAGACTGAGCTACCAGACACACAGCACTTCATCTCCTATGTCTGAGGTTGCATGTCCTTTATTCCTCAGTCTCCTGACTCAGGCCCCCTATTTTCATGCTGACAATATGCAGAGGAGGGAAGGAAATGAGATGGAGGATTCATGCTTCTTCCTGTACTGGTCCAGGAAAAAGCAATCCCAAAGCAAAACCAAAAGGCAAAGCTCAAGACTCCATCTCCCAGTAAGTCTAATTCACTGCAAATACAGGTTTGAAACAGGCAGGAGATTGGCCTTTTGAAATTTCAAATCACAGCTGATCACCCTCTTAGGCTGCATCAAAAGCAGTGTGACCAGCAGGTCAAGGGAGGGGATTCTGCCCCTCTACTCTGCTCTTGTGAGACCCTACCTGGAGCACTGCATCCAGCTCTGGAACCCCCCACACAGAAAAGGTGAGGACCTGTTGGAACAAGTCCAGAGGAAGCCACTAAGTTGATCACAGAGCTGGAACACCTCTCCTATTATCACAGCATACAGATGGTCTGTATGCCTTATGAAAAGAGGAGGGGTTTAGCTGCAGAGAGCCAGTCCCTGATATGAACGCAAGCAGGTGGCTATTGGTCAGTGGGCTGGGTTGTGACCAATCAGAGTCGAATGCGGAGTCTTTTGAATAGCCTATAAAAAGAGCTGGGTACACGAATAAACTCTCTCTGCTGCATGAAACCTTGTTGTTGTGTCATCTCTCCATCCCGCAACATCCTATGAGGACAGGCTGAGAGATTTGGGGCTCTTCAGCCTGGAGAAGAAAGTGTGCCAGGACATGCAAGAGCATGTAGTAACAGAACAAGTGGTAATGGCTTTAAGATGAAAGAGGGTACGTTTAGACTAGATATTAAGAAGAAATTCTTCACTGTGAGGGTGGTGAGGCAGTTAGAACAGGTTGCCCAGAGAAGCTGTGGATGCCCCATCCCTGGAAGTGTTCAAGGCCAGGTTGAATGGGGCTTTGAACAACCTGGTCTGATAGAAGGTATCCCTGCACATGGCAGGAGGGTTGGAACTAGATGAGCTTTAAGGTCCCTTGCAACCTAAATCATTCTATGATTCTATGGAGGGGCAATGGGGATTTGAGACTCATCCTGATGATGAGCAAAATAATGCTTCCTTACCCTTTTCTCCTTGGGTTTAGTCCTTTAATTGCTAATGCTAATAGCTATGTTTTCAAACACTGCATGTCATTGTAGCCTGCAGGTCCACGCAGTCCTGGGACCCACCTCCCCAAAGTAGAAGATGATCTGAAGCCTCTACAGACAACCCCACAGCTGTACAGAGCAACAGCAGCTGCTCTCCTTGCTTAAGTAATGCCTTGTAAGGCTTCACAAATTAAGCAGTTGCCACTGTGCTCCCTGTCTGAAAACAATTATTTTCATAAAGAAGTGGAGAGGAAGACTCACACTGCATTTCTTAAACTCAGACACAGAGATTCACCCAAGTAGAAAGGAATGGCAAAATGCATTTAACCTAATTAGTTTCAGTAGGACTGACTTTGTGCAATCCATCAGTGTACAGATACATAAGGGGAACTAAACTATTTCCACATCTTATTTACATAATGGATTGGATGTGAAATGAGTCCTATGGAAGAGAAGCATCCTGGAGGCACTAAAGTTTATGACAATATGTAAGAGTTCTTTTAGATCATTGCATTAAATTTCCACTACCGAGATAACAAATTAATTGTCTGTATTACTGTACTAGCCCAAAGCAGATAAAGTGTATGATTTCAGCAGAGGAAGGCAGCTGTTTAAGACAGCTTGGTGGTTATAGAAGGAGGCAGAAGAGATTAATATGTATCTCAGCATTTGCACACTATGATGCCAGCCTTCCTCTTGCCCCTTAAGAAATTTGGCTCTTCTCTGATGTTGGACTTGAGCTTTATTGGTGGAGTGAGGGAGAATGAATAAATTAACTGTATCAGACAAGCCTCAGGGCATTGATCATTTTTTAGAAATAATCACTGTGTAAACAGAGATGAGAGTTCATCACTATCACTTCTCTTTATCCAGTTCCTAAGAGATTTCAAATCTATCATCATAGCATTAACTCTTCTGACTGTGCTTTTGAATCTCTCCCTTTGCCCTTTCTCATTAAACAAATAATCATTTATTTCCTCCCTGCTTTGCCACCCATTGCACATTTGCATGTGCACACAGTGTTGTCTGAGCTATTTGTAGGACTCAGGGGAGTTATGGGTTTTTCATGGAATGAAGCAGGCTCTAATTTGGAGGCAATGCACAAAGATCAACAGACAGGCGATAAATATGGTCTGAATCGGGCCACCTGTATACATGATAGAATCCTAGAAAGGTTTAGGTTGGAAGGGACCTTAAATACCATCTAGTTCCAACCCCCCCACCATGGGCAGGGACATCTTCCACTAGACCAGGTTGCTCAAAGCCTCATCCAACCTGGCCTTGAACACTTTCAGGCTGAACAACCTCAACTATCTTCATAGGACAACTGCTCCATCTCTCTGATCCGCTTCTCTCTCTGGTGCAGGGGTGTCGTGGTTTGATGCTGGCCCAATGCCAGGCACCCATGAGAGTCACTCACCCTCCCCTGCCACAGCTGGGTAGAGGAGGGGAAAAAAATTAACGAAGGGTTCATGAGTTGAGATAAGGACTGGGAGAAAACACTTCAAGGGCAAAACAGGCTCAACTTAAAGTTGCAAAGTGAATTCATTACTAACATAATCAGAGGAAGATAATATGAAGTAAAATAAAACCTTAAAACACCTTTCCCTCCCCCCCAGCCCCTCCCTCCTTCCCACCGACAGCTCAGGGAGACAGGGCATGGGAGTTTTGGCCAGTTCATCACCTGAGATTTTTTTCCGCTGCTCCGGGAGAGGAGTCCTTCCCCTGTGAGACCGTGGGGTCCCTCCCACGGGAGACAGTTCTCTGTGAACTTCTCTGGCGTGGGTCCACTCTCATGAGCAGCAGACCTACCACACCTGCTGCAACATGAATTCTCCCCACAGGCAAACAGTCCTCCCAAAACTGCTGTGATGTAGGTCTCTTTCCATGGGGTGCAGTCCTCTAAGGACAGGCTGCTCTAGCCTGGAAGCAAGGGGCCCCTCCCTCTCCACTGGTACTCCCACTGGATCACAGCCTCCTCCAGGCATCCACCCGATCTGGTGTGGGCACCTCCCCCACAGGCTGCAGGTGGATCTCTGCATCCCCTGTGGATCCCCATGGGCTGCCGGGGGACAGCCTGCTTCACCATGGTCCTCACCACAGCCTGGAGAGGAATCTCAGCTCCAGCACCTGCACCACCTCCTCCCCCTCCTTCTTCACTGACCTTGGTGTCACCATGTTCTTTCCCTTCACATGTTCTCACCTCCTCCTCTTCTCTGGCTAGGAAAGAACTGTGTCCACTTTGTTTTGATTTTCTTCTTAAATATGATATCAGGGAGGCATTACCAACCTCTCTCATTGGCCCAGCTTTGGCCAGCAGCATGTCCATCTTCAGAGCCATCAGCCATTGGCTCTGCTGGACATGGTGGAAGCTTCCAGCAGCTTGTCACAGAACCCACCTCTGTGGCCCCCCTGCTACCAAAAACCAGGCCGTGCCAAACCAATACAAGGGGTAAAGGATAAAACATGCTGGATTCATGGATGTGTATGCGTGAATTTTAAACTCTGACCCCTCTGTGGTGGTGTTGCAGATGATGTATTTTCACCTGATTCAAAGACAGGTTGAACTGAGGGCTTCTCTTACACAGGGCCTTCTGAAGAGAAGACCAAATGAGAAAAAAAAGTCCAACAAAAAGTGATGATACCATGCTGGCAGGTCCATCTACTCAAGGAATAGACCTCCCACTACTGCAGCATGCATCACAGTCTTGTGAGCAAATGGCTGCACCTCTGTGGGTTTCCAACAGTGCCTTTGAGTCTCTGTTTGCATTTTGGTATCCGTGAAAGAAACCTGATGGTTCTTCCTTACTGACTGCTCCAGATCCATAAATTACTCCTCTTCCTCAACTTAGATGAGAATTTCAGTCAGGTGAGTGATATAGGCTGAAGAAACCAAGTGCCTAAAACAAGAGACAGATGGCTGAACCCATGATTCACTATCGATGAACTGCAATTGGGCCATGTAGACTTTAAAACAATTAATTACATTTGTATATCTTCTGCAGGGGGAGGATTTTCCTCAGTGATTTGTTTGATCTTGCTAAATCCAGATAGGTGGTAATTGAACAGCACCTACTTCTTCAGAAGAAACATAATAAAAATATTGAAAATATTGACTCACCCCAAAGGCAGTAAACAGCACTTTGGTCTTTGACCCTTAAGTCTCCTAGGGTAGTCAATAACCTGGCTGGTAGATGCTGTGCCTGCCACTGATTTTGATTTGGGAATAGTTTAGCCTTGAACCAAGATTCAAATAACCATAGCAACAGGAAGTCTGCCTCTCCATCCAAGGAGTGGGAATCAATAAATCAAGGTCTCCAATGCAAATACTGTGGGCAGGTAGAGATTTGTGAGGATAAGTGGGTTTTTAGGGATTACCTTTGAAAAAATGAATGACTGTCCCTTGATATGTTGAAACACAGCTTCACTGAGACTTTCTCAATAGATGTCAACAGGTCTATTGCATACTTTCATATGGCTCTTTATATAGGCACTTCAGTATAATTAGAACCAAATGTTGAATTTATGAGGTTGTTAGCATTATTACGTACCATATGCATATATGTGTATGTGTATTGATACATACACCCACATATGCCCAATTTTTGCCCACAAACTACATTCATGAATAAATAATGCTAAGGTGCAAAATCAAGAACTATGGAGTGGTGAAACCTCAGTTGTGCATATGCACAGTACCATAGTGCTGTGATCCCATAGGCATACTTACCTAGTCAAATATCCCAGTTATTCTATGGGACACTGCTTTATTCAATGTATAGCACTCATCTAATGAACGGCTATTTAGTAGCTGGATTTTATTCTCACTATTCAGTGTGTGACATCATGTTTCATTTATTCCACATTTCTAAGCTTTGGTATGAATAGATGAATGTTTCATGAATGTTGATAATTTTATTTTTGCAGCACTGCTCATGAGATGAGTGGTATATTATTGTTCTCACTTGCAATAGGGAAGCTGAGCAGAGAGAGCCTGAAGTGGAATGGATACAATTTGAGATGTCTAATACTGAATTTGAGGCTCTGGAAGGATGTGCAGTCTAATAGGCAGAGACTCCTCTGTATATTTTCACCAAGCCATGACCTGTAATCCTGTCTCATTCCTGACTATTTCTGCACTCAGACCCATTGTCCTCCATTAAGTCCACGGGTTGATAACAGGTCCCAGGTTCATCAGGACTCCTATCCAAGACTGACCCATTCTGTAGCCCTGTCTTTCAGACTCCTCTCACAAGTGAAGTTCTGTGTTTGAGGCTGCTGGAGATCTCTTCCATAGTTTCTGACACAACCCATAGGTCTCCTGATATTTCTCATTTAATGTGTAAGGGACAAAGGTAGGGACTGTTCATAGCAGCTCCAAATTGCAAATACAAAGAAATGTTTGTTGGTATCTGGAGAGGCCAAGCACAAACAACAGACAAAGTGTGTATAGCAGTTCCTGGCTTTGCTCTGCAATCTACTAGGCTGAGGAAAAGGCGGAGGTACTTAATGTAGGTCCTGCTTGACTAACTTAATCTCCTTCTATGACAAGGTGACACACTTAGTAGATGAGGGAAAGGCCATGGATGTTGTCTACCTGGACTTTAGTAAAGCCTTTGACACAGTTTCCCACAACATTCTCCTGGAGAAACTGGCTGCTCATGGTGAGGACAGGTATAGTCTTTGCTGGGTAGAAAACTGGTTGGATGGCCAGGACCAAAGAGTGTCAGTGAATGGAGTTAAATCCAGTCACAAGTGTTGTTCTCCGGGGCTCAGTGTTGAGGCTAGTTCTGTTTAATATCTTTATTGATGATCTGGATGAGGGGATCGAGTGCACCCTCAGTCAGTTTGCAAATGACACCAAATCGCATGGGAGTGTTGATCTGCTGGAGGATAGGAAGGGTCTACAGAGGGATCTGGACGGGCTGGATTTATGGGCTGAGGCCATTTCTATGAGGTTCAACAAAGCAAAGTGCTGGGTCCTGCACTTGGGTCACAACAACCCCCTGCAGTGCTACAGGCTGGGGGAAGAGTGTCTGGAAAGCTGCCCAGCAGAAAAGGAGCTGGGGATGCTGGTCAATGGCTGGCTGAACATGAGCAAGCAGTGTGCCCAGGTGGGCCTGAAGGCAAATGGAATCCTGGCCTGTACAAGCAACAGTGTGGACAGCAGGACCAGGGCAGTGATTGTCCCCCTGTACTTGGCACTGGTGAGGCCACACCTCTGATTCGGTGTTCAGTTTTGAGCCGCTCATGACAAGAAAGACAGATGCTGGAGTATGTCCGGAGAAGGGCAACAGAGCTGCTGAAGGGTCTAAAACACAAGTCCTGTGAGGAGTGGTTGAGGGAGCTGGGGTTGTTTGGTCTGGAGAAAAGGAGGTTCAGGGGGGTGCCTTCTCACTCCCTACAACTACCTGAACAGGAGGGTTTAGCCAGGTAATGGTCAGCCTCTTCTCCCCAGTAAAAAGTGATAGGACAAGAGGAAATGGCCTAAAGTTGCACCAGAGGAAGCTTAGATTGGATATTGGGAAAAATTTCTTCACAGAAAAGGTTGTCAAGCATTGGAACAGACTGCCCAGGGAAGTGGTAAGAGTCACTGTCCCTGGAGGTATTTAAAAGACATGTAGATGTGGTACCTGTGGGGACTTGATTTAGTGGTGGACTTAGCAGTTTTAGGTTTATGGTGGGGCTTGATGATCATAAGGGTCTTTCCCAACCTAAATGATTCTATGGTTCTATGATTCCAGGTATCAGTATACTTGTTGGAACTCTTTGAGGAATGATCAGGTGCTGTCCAGGTGCATCCAGGGGTAGCAGTGGGGGCTCACTGTTGCAGGGGATAAAGACCCCCATCTGCTGACCTAACCTACTCTGCTGGGAGGTTTGCTGCTGGTCTAGAGCTTGGATCAGGAAAACTGTGGAGATACACCAAATCTGAGTGGCAAATCAAATCAAGCCATGGTGGCAGGATATTTGCATGAATGACCAAGAATCTCCTAAATAATGTTAGAAATAAAAAGGAAGCAAAAAAAGAGATGGAAACAGGAGCAGGTGATCCAGAGAACTATACAGACAACGTCCAAACATGCAGGGATGGGCTTAGGAATCCTAAGCCTATCTGGAGTTGAATCTAGCAAGGGTAGAAAGGCAACAAGAAATGTTTCTACAGGGACATAAGCATCAAAAAGCAGCCTAAGGAAAATGTGGGCCCACTACTGAATGGAACAGGAACCCTGGTGGCAAAAAACTGGCAAAAGACTGAGGTACTCACTGTCTTCTTTGCCTTGTTCTTTACTGGTAAGACTGGCCTCCAGGAATTCCAGGCCCCTGGGACTGGTGAGGAAAGCAAACTTACTCTTAGTGGAGGAAGATCTGATTAGGGAACAGTTAAACAAATTGGACAACCATAAATGCATGGGACTTGACAGGATGAACCCAATAGTGCTGAGAGAGCTGGCTGGCATCACTGTGAGGCCACTCTCAATTGTTGTGGTGATAGGGAGAGGATTCTGAGGACTAGAAGAGAGCAACTGTTAATCAAATAACGGCATGTCACAAGCCATTCGGTAGGGGGTATGATGTTCATTATAAATTCTCATCAGGCTGAAAAAAGTCACCAGATATGTGTCAGGGAGTTCTTATGCTTTTATTGTACAGTTGACTTAACTCCAGCAACCAGCTCACTGTTTAGTCTCAAAAGTGTTTGCTAACAAGCTCTCAACTTTTACAACAAACTTTGGTATGGAGTAAGGTGCAGAATATGATAGCTGCACTTTGCCGAGACAAAACAGGAGAGGAGAGAAATAAAGACAGAAAAGAGAGAAAGAGAAGAAAGATCACCAAGCCTTAGATCCTGCATTGGTTCTGCTGTGTGAATGGTCTGGATTGGGATCGACAGAGAGAGAGGATGAGTGGGGAAAAGAGAGCAAGTGGGACCAATCCAAATCCTTTTATAATTTACCAGGTTCACACATTTTATGTAATGTGAGAAACAACACTCACTTTTAAAAATTTTAAAGGTTTATTAAAAACCTTAACAAAATACAACAAAGGACTGAATAAGGAAAAAGGACAGCGCCGCTGGGAGTTGGTGACCCGACAGCCACAAGCTCGTCTACAAAATGGATGCTCCACTTTTTATACCCCTGGCCCCTCCCAAGGTCTGTCAGTCAGCTTCTTCTTTGCCATCCATTGGTGGAGATTACTTTCTTACAACTTGATTGGAGGTCAGGTGTTGCCATGCCGCGCCTCCTAGTAACAAGCCTTCCCTAATACACGCCCTCCCTCTACATGTCTCCACCAACTAAAACGGTCCAGTGTCAACAATACAGGGGGAAAAGGGACTATGGAACAGAGAACATCCAAACAACGAACCACAGTAACATAATTATACATCAATAAAACTTCTCTTAACATATACACAATAATCATCCTGTAATTGCGAGAGCCAATCATCACATGACCTATCTATAACAAACCCCCCTTTTCCTTTTCTATAAGTCATTTGGTTTGAGCAATTAAATCTTATTTTCAATTTTGATGATCTACTCATGCTCCTTCTGAGACAAATTTAATTTTGCATGAGTCATAACAGCATCTGTTGATGTGGGTGAGGACAGTGGGAACAGGAAAAAAACCTCAGGATTTTTCTTAAGCAAAATGTTTGGTGGAGTCGGTGACATGAATTGGTTGGAGCAGACAAAAGGGGATCACAGAGGTCTGGTATGGCTTTTTACCTCCATCTACCATGCCCATGGGGTTGCTACCCATAGCAGGTGTATCTTGGTGGTGAGTATAGAGGCCAACTCAGTCTTGCCCTCTAGTCCCTGTTGTACTCCACTTGTCAACTGCACCCGTATAGGATTCTGGAGGGAAAAGACAATTGAGGAATGATAGAGGTCCAGTATAGCTTCTGCCCCACCTTACCATGCCTATGGGGTTGCTGCCCACAGCAGGGCTATATAATCTTCTCGGTGGCAAGCACAGGGGCCAACTTGGTCTTCCCCTCTAGTTCCTGTCTTATTCCACTTGTCAATTCCTAAGCGAACCACCCCAGCACCTCTCACTGTTCCCCGTGTACTTCCCCTCAACAGACACTTGCAATCCCCATCTTTCAAAAACAGGACAATTACATCAATAACCAATATAATTCAAATTCCCTGCCTAAAGTGTTACTTAAAGCAGTTCTTGAGCTGGCTGGTGGAAGCTTGACTCTACTTTTCAGACGTCCTGGTGCTTCTCAGGTTATCCTTTGGTTTCTGCTTAGGGGTCAGTTTCGTCTCACCCAGTCTGGATGTTATAGTCCATTCTTTGGGTTCTTCCACTGAGCCTTTAATTGTGTTGACGTGAGTCCAACCCCACTCTATGGTTCGCACAGCTGATTTAGTGGTGAGCAATACCTGAAAGGGACCCTCCCACTGAGCGGTTAGAGGCTGATCTCTCCATGACTTGATCATTACCCAATCTCCAGGATTAACATTATGAATTCTGAAATCCAGGGTAGTAGTTTGAGGAATTACCCCTTTATGCCTTAACCCTTCTAAGGTTTGTACTATAGACATAACATATTTTCTGGCATTGACTTCCCCTTCCTCATAGGTGGCAACTCTCTGGGACGAGGTTAAAAAGGGTAGTCCAAACATAATTTCATACGGTGAGACTCTTAGATCTGACCGGGGTTGGGTTCTAATTCTTAACAGAGCTAAAGGGAGGCATTTTATCCATGACATTTGGGTTTCGATCATCAGCTTAATCATAGTTCTTTTAAGAGTTTGATTCATCCTTTCAACATGACCAGAACTCTGCGGATGCCATGGAGTGTGTAACTCCCATTTTACCCCTAGGGCTCGAACCACTTGCTGTAATACCTTAGATGTGAAATGAGTTCCTTGGTCTGAATCAATCCTATTCACCATCCCATATAAGGGAAAGATTGACTCCAAAAGGGTTTTACTTACAATACTGGCATTGGCTTTAACAGTTGGCACCGCCTCTACCCAATGGGTTAAGTGATCTACTATCACTAGCAAAAATTTCCACCGTTGTACCTGGGGAAGCTCAGTAAAGTCTACCTGGATGTTCTGAAAGGGTCGTAAGGCTAGTTCTCGCCCTCCTCTGGGTGTTTTCCTCATGAGTTTTCTATTCACTTGTTGGCATATCACACACCATTCAGTTACTTGCTTAGCTATTAAAAAAATTCCTATGCAGCCCCAGTCCCATAGGAACTGATCACTCAATGCTTGTGTACTCCAATGTGTTGTGCCATGCATGCCTTCTAGCATTTTCTTGGCAAGTGGTTTATTTAACAATTGTCTCCCATCCTGTAACCTCCATTTCCCCTCATTATCTTTCTTTGCTCCTATTCTAAGGAGTTCTCTCTCTTCTGTCTCACTAAATACGGGGACCTCCTGCATTTCTTCTATGGGGGTTAACACCATCATTAATTTTTCCATCCCTGGCTTCCAAAGACCCTGACCTGAGTGTGATGGGTCCATCCGTGTTCAGCTGTCCTGGCTGCTGTCTCTGCAGTCCTGGTTGGATGTCATGAACAGCAAAGTCCAAAGGCATCGTCTGTGCTAACTGGACTTCCTGTCAAAAAGATTTCACAAGACACAGTATCCTGGCCACATACTGGTTTAAATATATATCTTCACCTCCCCTCCACATTGAAAATTAACAGGGTAAGAATCCTAAACAAATCAAAGGGGAATAATTGAATATTCCCTCGGGTTTGGCTCTTATTCTTGCCAAAGCTAATGGCAAGATCCATACCCATGGCATCTTAAGTTTCTGTCATGTGAGAAACGAGCCCCACTTTTAAAATTTTTAAAAGTTTAATAAGGGATAAAATGGACAGTAACAGCACTGGGTGCGTAGCCGTAGCCAGAGACATGCTGGTTAATCATAACAACTCTTGTGATATAGGTTTTCCATGGCATTGGTCAAATACATATTCATAAAAGTTATACATATTTAAACATTTCTTTCAACTCGTTTACATGTTCTGGGAATTCTTTAGCTTGGTTCAACCCCTTACCCGCCTTTTTAGAGTATGTGCAGTAATGTGTATTGTCTTTTTGAGAGTCGTGTGTCACTTCCTCACAACGGCCCCCCTGTTCCGTGGTTTCAGCAGGCGACAGTTATCGATAGTTGAAGGGTTAATGGCAGAAGTCCTTATCACATCCGTTCCTTAAATGTTATCTGACCAGGCAGACAGTTTTAGTTATTTCCACAAGTACTTTAAATCACCATTAGCTATTTCACAAATATATCTGAGTTATTCTCATTACTGTCAGTTAGTTACAAAAATAAAAGCATTAGTTATTATTTCACAACTACAGCTACTTCTGTAAAAGTTAACAATTTGTGAAAGCCAAAACTATATGTTTATCACACTGTCCACAAACTAAAATATCACCCATAAATGATGTTCTGAGGATACAAGCTATACAGGAACCAGGGCATTGGCCACAAAAAAGCTGACAAATTATACTATATTAAAAGCAGTTAAAAGTGATTACAAACTGTACTATATCAAAATCGTTGTGATTAACGATAATTTGCAAAAGCCAATACATAATAGCGAAAGCCAACAACTACATAGTTATATACAACATGTCACCAGCTTCAATGGGTGCTTCTTTATTCCTCCATTCATCCTTTCTACTTGACCTGAATTCTCAGGGTGCCAGGGGGTATGGAAGTCCCACTGAATTTCTCAAAGCAGCCATAATCTCTTGAAGGATCCCCCTGTAAAATGAGTTCCTCCATCCAGGTCCACTGCCTTCACAATCCCATATTCAGAAATCATTTGTTAACTGATCAAATAGTTGCTGAAGCAGCTAGAAATGCCTCTGGCCACCCTGCCAGCCGGCATGCCACTACCAGAGGATATCTAATCCCTCTTGCCCAGGGCATCTCAGTGAAATACACCAGACATCTCTGGAAAGGACATACAGCCCAAGGTCACTCCCCTGCCTTGCAATCTCCTCTGTAGTCTGGCTATTAACTTTAGCATGGCACCCCTCAATAGCCTTTTTTGCTAACACAAAAAGACCCAAGGCAGCACATCTTGAAGAATGTCTCTGCCAACTATTGAGAGTCCCAACGACTCCCCCTGTGGAGCCATCCCAATATTTGCAGGGTCAAAGCTCCTGGCATCCAGTGTTCACTGTCCTTTGTAAATCAATTCTCCCCTCTTTCCTCTGCCCCACCATCTTTAATTATCTCCAACTCCTCTGGTGGAAAAGACAGCACCACCACCACTTCCCCCCTCCCCCTGACAATGGCAGAGCCACAGGGAGCAAAGGGAGGATACCAGAGACCTCTGGCAGAAGTGTTGCTTTCTGAACATCTCCATTGGCCAGTTGATTACCTATTGTCTCTTCTGAGCACCCTGCCTGATGTTCCTTAACTGCTCTTATTTCTACCTCTTGGTAAATTCACCACTTCCAACAAGTGAGTAATTCAGCTCTCATGAGTGAACGTTTTTCCCTGCAGGTTAACAAACCTCTCTCCTCCCAGCTCTCCAAAAGCATATACCACTCCACATGCATACTTGGAAACTGTAAATATTCACTAACTTTCCTTGATGCACTTTGCAGACTTTTATTAAGGCATACAATTCTGTGTTTTGTGCTGACCATGTGCATGGTAGCTTCCCCCCTTCTTGCAATACCCTCCCTTTTTACTATATCAGATAACTCATTTTCTTCCTACTATCCTTGAAGATCCATTTTCCCCATTTGGCAGAGGGGTCCTGTAAATCTTCTCTAGCTGGAGTCTGAGATCTGTTACTTGTGTTATAAATAATCAATAATTGAAAAGCCAAAATTATAAGCATAAAAGTTATTGCAGAATTTTAGGCAATAAAAGGCAAGCAAACAGCACTGGGGACGCGGGGAGTCTCCGTTCTACCAACATGTCTGTCCTTCTCTTGGTTACTGCCCCCTTTATAGGCAGTTCCCCAGGGGGTCGTAGCATGCTTGCTGTGCTGGGGTACAAGTCTGAACAAGCTTGAACAGGTTGGCTACCTTACAATCTCGCAAGCAAACAGCAGTGACTACATGCCCTCACCAGGTCTGGACAGGGCTCGAGCATGTTGGCTACCTCACACCTCCATCAAGCAGGCAGTGGCAGCAACAAGTCTCTTCGTGTTCGCGCAAGCCCATAGTCCCCCACCTACNGTGTTCGCGCAAGCCCATAGTCCCCCACCTACACAAAAGTGGATGCAATTCA
>VZSE01013032.1:0-113013 GCA_013398275.1 Promerops cafer
GGCTCATTTTAGACCCAAACACAGCTCCAGGATGTTATCACGGTGCAGCAATGCCAGGATACCACCTGGAATTATATCAATTTTTTCCATCTCTTTAGGCACGCCAAGCAAACCATCCAGCACTGCCAAAGCAACTGCACTAAATGTGTCCCACAGCAGAGATCACTGCACCTGAACAGTCATAGCAGAGTCCCCAAATCCACTTTTCCCTTCTTTTTTCCCCTCCTGAAAGCAAAAGCTCAAACACTCTGTGAGAGCTCCACACCACCAGCAGAGAGGATCTCAGCACAAAGCTCCAGGAGAGGAGTTCTTCAGTGCAGAGGAGAAAATTACTGTTTCCCCAGGAGGCACAGATCCCATGTCAAGGACAAAAAAAATTTAAACCAAAATAGATCTGGACAGCAATTCTGTAGTTTCACCAGGAAATGTTTTGTGATGAAGCTGAGCAAGTAAACAGAATGTCAAGTTCCAGATAAAAGACTTTCACTTATTGTTGGATGAGCCAAAGGTGTTTTGTTGCTGTTGTTTTTTATAGCTACATTTTTTTTTTTTCCTGCAAATAAATGTCCCTACATGTTTTTTAAGGAGAGTAATGCACTGGAACATCATGAAACTGTGGACAAGCAGCCTGTGTCCATGCAGGATGCCAGGGTTAGCAGGTCAAAGACACCAGGACTTTCCAGGAAGAATTCTGGATAAAAAAACCCTAAAAACCCCACAGGTTTCCTTTACATCACATCAACTGCTCCCCTCTCCTCTTCTGCTGCACAGAAAGCTGAAAAATGCCTGGAGTGAGACACCCGTGGCAATAAAAGGGTGATTCTGCTGCCTTGGGGAATGCTGCTGGAAAATTGTGTGTTCTTTTTGTCTGTATTTGCCCCTGGAAAAATCCATCAGCACTTCAGGCTTTAGGGCTTTCTGGGATTAATTTATTCTGTGTGAAGTGGAAAACACAAATCAATATTTATTGTGCACCTCCCAGTCCTGTGTCTGATATTTTTTGTGCACCTCCCAGTCCTGTGTCTGATATTTTTGTGCACATCCTCGTCCTGTGTCTTGCCCCAAAAAAAGGATTTAAATTTGGCAACCAGAGAGACCAAATGTGTACAAACATGTGAGCTGTGCATGTTACAGATCACGGAGCAGATTTTCCTTCGTGGAATCACTGAGAGCTTCAGGAATCTTTGGAAAAGCCTGGGACAATATCCAGCTGTAAATGAAGTAATCTCAATTATTTGAGATTAGAATTTCAAACAGGGTCTCTGTATTATGGAGCCCTCTGTTATTTGCTGCTAAGCCTGTGTGATTTCTCCTGCACTCCAGGATTTATTTCGCAGTGGTTCACATCTCCTAGCAGGGCCCACATTCCTTTTCATAATTAGGATCATTGCAATGTTTTGGTTTGGTTTGTGACATTTGCATCTCATTACACGGAACCTCTCTGAGCCACTACAACTGGGCTTTATCCAGCCCTGGCCTGGAGGAGCAGAGAACTGGAAAAAACACTCCCACAAAGACTTCAGCTCCTGAGTTTTAATGATTTTGTGCTCAGACAAGCAATTCCAACTAATTCCTCCAACAGGCTCCACGAAGGGCTCTGTTTGTCTGTCCTGACCATCCCCATCCATCCCCAGTTCCCCCAGGAATGGGGGTGGACATGTCTGGAGTTGAGGCTGCAGCTAGAAAAGTGAGAATTAAAGGAATTACCGTGGAAGGAAGAGGTTTTCAGTCTGCTTTTCTTGTGGAACAGAGAGCAGGCAGAGCTGTGGCAGGAGCTGTGACAGGCTGGGGGCTCAGGACTCTTCTGGTCAGGTTCAGTTGGATGCAGGGAGGATTCTGATGGAAAATCCCAGGATTTCAGCAACTGGGCTCACACTGCCTGTCAGATAATTGAAGAGAAATCATCACAAGGAGAAAGTCAGTTAGAAAAAGCAGTGACATAGAAAAATGTCCCCAGATGAGACCTTTGCCCCCAGCTCGGGTAAAGCATGTGGCAGTGACATCCTTTAAAATTTGCTTCTGGGATTTGCAGCAACTTGATTTCCATCTCTCCAGGCACTTTATCAACAGCCCGAGCACGAGACTAAATGCCCTAATTCCAACACCCCAGAATGCAAAAAAAAAGGTGCAAAACAATCCCATAAAGATAAATTTCAGAGTAAAGTAACATTATCCCAGAAAGTGCTGGAAAATGAAGGCTTTTTTTTTTTTTTTTTGCTGCTGGAGCTTTACAACTCTCCACTAACATTTTTCCCAACTGGAAAATGCTTTTCCAAAGCTCCCTATTTTTTTCTCAAGTAGAAACCCACTAGGAATGGGTCGGGGATGGAAAATCACAGACTCAAAGGCTCCCAAGGGATTTTAAAGTTCATCCCATTCCCCCACTACCACGGCAGGGACACCTTCCACTGTCCCAGGTTGCTCCAAGCCCCATCCAGCCTGGCCTTGGACACTCCAAATTCCAATTTTATTTTTGTTTTTCATTCTGTTTTCCTTCTGCAATGAGCTGCAGGCCTTTGGACCAGCTCTGTTCAAAAGCCCTGTGGAGGTGGCACTTGGGGACACGGGGCAGTGGTGGCCTTGGCAGTGCTGGGGATGGTTGGACTCAGTAATTTCAGAAGACTTTTCCAACCTTAATTATTCTGGGGTTTTTTTGTTTTTTGTTTTTTTTTTTAATGCATTTGCTACAACCCTGGGCCACTCTGGGCCCACTGAAGCTCCTTTAATGGCCCCCATTAGTTTCAGGGTGTGAAGAGTGAGGATTTTAGGTGACATCAGTGAGGTAATGACATGTAATCATTAAAATGCCCTTCCCCTGCCTCTGCCAGAGCTCTTCCAGTCACTGCTTTTCAGAAAAAAACTTATAAAATTGGGGATTTTTGCAGTACTAGAGCAGGTCCTGCCAGGAGCAGCATCTCCCAGGGCTGTGGCAGTGAAAACAACAGCAAAAGTAAAATTAAAATAGCTTATAAGTACTTCAGGATTTGATTTAAGGTGTTAAGGGTTGGGCTCAATCTTTGAGGGCTTTTCCAGCCTTAAAGATTCAGAGATTCTGCATGGGAGAGCAAAACTGGTGTGAAAAACTTGGGATTTAAATGGGTTTAAAACACTGGCACCAACATCATGGATCCAGCTTTAATTTGATTTACAGAAAGAAATCTTGCCCCTCCTGAATAAGAAACTCACTTTGGGGGTGCAGCTTCAAATGGGACAAGGGCAGAGCTGCCAGAAAAAATATTTGAAGTTCTGAGGGCAATTTTGTCTCTGAGCTGAGCCAGGTGCTGCCCAACAGGTCCCTGACTCCTGGAGCGAGGAGCCCACGGGATGCAGACAAATGTGAAGCTCAGACTGCACTCCAGGAAATTCCAGTAACTTCTGCAAAATGTGGTTCGGATACTCCCAAGTTTTCTTGGCAAATCTACCAACAGAAGCAGCTCTGAGGGTGTTGTCCAGGGCTAGCACTTATAAAGACAAAACCCAATGAAGAATTTGGGTGGTGGGGGGGGTGCAAAGAATAATTTTCAAAGCATGTTTACATTTGGAATGAAAAATCCCAGCCATTCCATGCTTGAGCTGGGCTTTTTTATTTCTCCCTGTGCATCTGAAGAACTCAGAAGTGTTCTTACAAGCAGAGGGGATAAAACCACGTTTAGTACAGATGCTGAGAGGAGGATATCAGTGAACTGAGAAGTGATTATGTTGTACCCCTGGGCAATGAGGCTGTCACCACATTTCCAAACAAGATGTGAGAATCTAGGACACTTCTGCTGTTGGGTCACAACGTTTGCTTGGCACTTTCCCCTCCCTGTTTTCCAGTTAGGAGTGAAATCCCAACATTTCCAGGATCAAATCCTCCCCTGGCAGGGAGAAGATGCACAAAAGGCTGATTTGGGGAGGGCAGGATGGGTCAGACAGGGCAAACCAGCCAGAAATGAAGAAATGAAATGGAGGAAAATGAGAACTTGTGTCTTTGCTGCAACCCAGACCTCAGCTAATTACTTGTTACACACCAGCTGCAGTTATGAATTGTATAAATCAGCTGGAATTGCTGCTTGCTGTAAATCATCTGAAGTTCTGGCTCTGTTGCCCACCCAGACCCCATGGAGGTATCCAGGTACTGATCCATAAAGTCATTTTGGATGCACAGGGAGGTCTCTCCAGAAGGAAATTTTAAGCACCTGTGGCTGAACCATCCCCTGGAGAAGCCATCCTGCCCTTCCCTATTTTTATATTTTCTTTTCTTTTTCCAAATAAATTAATAAATAATTGTTTTAAAAAGCCAAACAACAAAGGAACCAAAGAAAATAAAAATACCTGCAAAGGTTTGATCCTATTTTAGTGGCAAAGATGAAATTCTGAGGTCACCTCTGCGACAGGGACTTGTTTTTCTGCCCAGCACAGAGCAGAGCTGCCTGTAGTTATCCAGCAGGGACAGAATTCCATATTTCCAGGCTTTACAGATTCCAAGAGGAGTGAAATGGCCCCAGTAAACCCACACAAAACAGCTCTATTAATAATTAAATTGGCTGCCTAACGTGCTCAGGAAGGATGGCTGCCACCAAGAGCCACAGCCACTGCCAAGTGCAATAAAATGGGTTTATGCAACATTTTGAGGCAGCCTCCCCCTCCCAAACCCATCCTGTGCACGAGGAACTTCCAAAGTCAGCAGGAATGGAGCTGATCCTACAGGAGAGGGTCATTTGGTGCCTTTTTAACCCAGAACTGTCCAAGTGTGTTGAGAATAAAGGGGCCTGACAAGGCTGAGGTTGAAAGGGAAATGGGAGGATTGATCTGCCGAGTCCTCGCTGGGGCTGCACTTTTGGCAGCCTTGCAGCAAACAAATATTTCCCTAAATAAAGGAAAAAGGTCAAAAGCTTAGAACAAACCCCGAAATATTCACAGCCCAGAGTTTCCCACCAATGGTTGGATCCCATTTCTCTCACCAGCAGTTAATGAGAGGGATGTGCTGGGAGGTGTTGGATGATAAAATCAAACCCATTTAGGGGAAAATCCTCCCTGGGTGTTGTGCACTGCCAGCCCCTCAGCCATGGGCAGAGCTCTGCAGGGACACTCGGGGCTGAGGGGACTCCAAGCCTTGGTCCAGCTGAAAAGAGCCAGGAGAAGTCCTGGAAAGCCCTGGGAAAAGAGATCCTGTGGAGAGCAAGGAGCAGGGTGGGAAGCCACAGGGAATGGAGGTGCCACCTTTAATTATCCAGCTGGTGTTAATTATCCACTCCTCAGGTCAGGGATGGGATTTTCTCCTTCCCTGGCTGGTCCTGCCCAAATCCAGGGGTTTTGGGGGAGCATGGGATGAATTAGGGAAGAACCTGCTTTTCAAAGGGCTGAAAGTCCCACAGCTTTACCTGCGGCCCTTCCTCTAAATCCTTCTCATTTGGGAACCAGACAACAAAGGTTTAAACCCCCCTTGGAGGGTTTTAAACAAAGCCCTTATAGGATTTTAAACAACCCCCTCAATGGGTTTTAAACCCACTTATAGGGTTTTAAACAATCCCCTCATAGGGTTTTAGCCCCTCTTAGAGGGTTTTAAACAACCCCCTTAGAGGGTTTTAACCTCCCTTATAGGATTTTAAACAACCCTCTTAGAGGGTTTTAAACAACCCCCCTATAGGATTTAAACCCCCTCATAGGGTTTTAAACAACCCCCTGATAGGATTTTAACAACCCCCTGATAGGATTTTAAACAACCCCCTCAAAGGGTTTTAAACCCCCCTATAGGATTTTAACAACCCCCTTAGAGGGTTTTAAGCCCCCTTATAGGGTTTTTAAACAAACCAAAGCAAACCTGCATTAAAACACAGCTGCAGGAATGATAGAATAATCGATTCAGGAATTATAAAATGAAACTTGGATTCAGGAGGCCGAGCTCTTCCCAGGCACATCTTGCAGGGGTATTTTGCTGCATGCAGCTCATTTCAGCGAGGTTTGAGGAGCAGGGTGATGTGAGGCTGAGGTAAAAGGGAGGAGGAGGAAGCTGGAAGATCACTGGGGTGTTTCCCAGAGGACTGAAATGGCACTGTTTATATACATTTATATTTGTTTGGCAATATAGAAGATGTGCACAGCTATGCCATGATCTAAATCCAAATATCTCAGATTTGTTTCTTTTTTGGGCTGGTTTAGATAAAGCAAAACCCACCAAGGCCAGCAAGTTCCATGTGACCTTGAGTATATAATGCAAGGCTCAGCTGCCAATACCAATTTCAGGGCACCTTTAAAAGTTCAGCTCCCATTTCCCTTTTAGATTTGAGACTGAGCAGAAAGAAGAAATTAAACCACTGTTTTTTAGGGGAATATTAGGTAGAAAATGTTGCCCTCAAACACATGAACATTTTGCTTCCCCATCCAGAATCCAGAGGTTAGGGAACTGAGATGCATTTCTCAGCTCTTTTTGGTACTTTCATTTCCTTTCCTAATTCCCCCTTTTTCCACCCTTCCCAGCTCCAGGACTCAGGGAATGCCAAACACCCAGCCCATCCCTTGGCAGCACAGCAAGAGCAGGTGCTCCACGTTGTTTTCCCACCAGCTCTGCTCTTGCCTGAAGGTGCCTTCCCCTGCTCCATCCTTTTGTTTTGAAGGAGAAGAGAAATGCAAGCACCACTCATGTCACAGCTTGGCTACAGGTAAATTATCTGAGGAAAAAGGGGAGCACTTGGCTCCTCTCACTTTCATTCTTCTCGGAGTGAAAATCAAATGTAATGGGCTCACTGATTTATGATTGCCAGCAGGACGGAGCACGGGACCATTTGATACCTGCCCAAATTCCTGGCCGGATCACAAAACCCCTCCCATGTGGTTTGAGTTTCCCCCCAAACCTCTGCTCCCCAACTGCACCAACTTTTAAGAGGAAAAGAATTTCCTCCAGCCCCACATTTCCATTGGGGGAGTCCCTGTGGCTACTGGGGCGTGCCCAGGCTGGGAAGTGCCATTCCCCAAGTGGCTGCAGGCTCCAGGCTGTGAGCTCAGGGGCCTGTGGGGAGGATGGGTGGCACAGTCCAGCAGCCAGGGCAGTGCCAGGCACAGGCAGCTCATCCCTTGGAATCCCAAACAGAGCATCGTGGGATGGTTGGGGTGGGAAGGGACCCTAAAGCCCATCCAGTGCCACCCCAGCCATGGCAGGGACACCTCCCACTGTCCCAGGCTGCTCCAGCCCCAATGTCCAGCCTGGCCTTGGGCACTGCCAGGGATCCAGGGGCAGCCCCAGCTGCTCTGGGCACCCTGTGCCAGGGCCTGCCCACCCTCCCAGGGAACAGTTCCCAATTCCCAATATCCCATCTAAATCTCCCCCCTTGAGCTTAAAGCCATTCCCCCTTTTCCTGTTGAAAGCCATCCCCACGCTCTGGCCCGCAGGACATCGGGGTGGGTGAAAACTGCTCACCCCCATTTTTATGAACCACACATTCCTGCTGTCCCCTTGAAAAAAATTTCCCTTATTAAACAACAGAAACCATGGATGGAAAGGCAGGAGAAAGAGGGGGGAGAAGAGAGAAAGAGGAGGGAACAGAGAGAACATCCTAAATGCAGCTGGCAGTGTGTGCAGGGCTGAGGGAGCCGGGCTCGGCGGTCACCGCTCGCTTCCAAGGAGCTCAGGCCAGCAGGTGATGCTCCCTGCAGCAGGAACAAGGAGCTCTGGAGAGAAAGGAGCTCCTTGCTGAGACTTCGGGGGTGGTTTTGAGTGGTTCTACAATGGCCTGCAGGAAAGGGAAGTGTCTGTGCTGAACTAGCTCTGTTAGGTAATGCCTAGGAGCCTGGCTCAGCCTGGGATGTGCCAGGGACAGGTGCCCACCCCAGGATCAGCCTGTCCCCATGGACACGGAGCTGGGACTTGTCCTGCAGCTGCTCTGGGACAGCCTTGGAAGCACTGAGAACACAGGAGAGAAAATCATGGAATCACAGAATCATGGAATGATTTGGGTTGGGAGGGACCTTAAAGCCCACCCAGTGCCACCCCAGCCATGGCAGGGACACCTCCCACTGTCCCAGGCTGCTCCAGCCCCAGTGTCCAGCCTGGCCTTGGCCACTGCCAGGGATCCAGGGGCAGCCCCAGCTGCTCTGGGCACCTGTGCCAGGGCCTGCCCACCCTGCCAGGGAACAATCCCTAATTCCCAATATCCCACCCAGCCCTGCCCTCTGGCAGTGGGAGCCATTCCCTGTGTCCTGTCCCTCCAGGCCTTGTCCCCAGTCCCTCTCCAGCTCTCCTGGAGCCCCTCCAGGCCCTGCCAGGGGCTCTGAGCTCTCCCTGGAGCTTCTCCTCTCCAGGTGAGCACTCCCAGCTCTCCCCCTGCACAGGAGCTCCAGCCCCGTTCTTGCCATCAGACCAAGCACAATTTCCCATTTTCCAGGTCTTTAAGAGACCAGGCCTAACCTAAGACAAGATTTCTGCTCCTGACCTTGCACAAACACCACGGCCCAGAAAACCTCACACCAGAGAAAAACAATTTTCTTTTTCCAAAGTCACTTTTCTGCCACCGTGTCCAGAGCCCAGGGAGCAGCTGAGATGAGACCAACACTGATTTCTCTCCAGGAGCTTCTGATGGGAGGTTCAGAGGAGCTCTGTCTCTTCCCAAGGGTTTTTGTGTTTGGACATGTACTGATATTCCCTGCTCAAACACTCCCGCAGATCTCTGCCCACCTCCACAGGGACCACAAAGTGAGGAAAGACACAAACTTCTTTAAAAATCCCATTATTTCTATTTTTTTCCTATTATTTCCCTCTGTGGAGCAACTCAACAATAATGGGCTGCTTGGAAAAAAAGCAACAACAAATCTATTTGCCAACTGTACACAGTAATAAACTCATGGAAGGAAGTTTATAGCCAGTAAACTGAATATTATTGACAACCAGATCTCAATAAAATGTAAAAAATATCTCACGACAGGCCTCCTGCAACACAAGTAGGTAATAAGTGCCTCATCTTTTGAAAAAAAAGATGTTTTACTTTTAAATTTGTTTAAAATTTATGGTTGATTTCTTTTTGGATTTTTTCTTGGTGAGCTTTGGAGCTCATGCAATTAAACGCAGGCAAACATATCTAATTTCCAGAGAAACAATAATTACAGCTTAACCGAACTTCCTGCCCTCTGCAATGCCTTCCCCTCCTGCTGCAAGAACACACTCCCCAAACCAGTGTTCAGCCTGTTAAATTGGATGTTAATAAGAGGTTTAAGCTGCATAATTCATGCTGAGCTAAGAAATGTTTTGCTGTGGCTGGGATTGTTTTACCTCCCCGACCGCTCCGTGTCTGTGTGAGTCGTGGTGATCCCACGTGGAATTTGTGTCACACTGCTCTGGACCATGCCTGGCTCCCTCTTCATGCCCACAGCTTCCTTCCTGTCCTGCCAAGGCATTCCTTTTGGAGTCCAGGGAGGGTTTTAGTTCCTTTTCTGTGTTTCCCCCTGTCAGGGCAGTGATGCGGCATCGCTCGTGGGGAGGATGGAGAGAGGAAACTCATTTGAAATGGGGATTGTGGTGCTGAGGAAATGCAAGCACAGCCTTGGGAGAGTGAAAGAAATTTGGGAAGAGCAGCCAACAACAGGAGAACGCACCAAAAAAGCCTTAATAGGAACCAGTGCCACATTTGGGTTTGGTTTTGCTTTCTCCTTGTAAGGACTCCCTAAAATGTTGATGACAAATATCTTCTGCTTCATCTCTCTCATCTCTTTTCTGTTTCTTTCTCCTACCTCACACTTACTGTTAAATAAAATCAGAACTATTGACTCCAGCGCATGGTCTCCTGTGCAGATTAATTTGGGCAGAGGAATCTCTCAATATTTGGATCTTATATCATCCCAAGGGGGTCAGGACGTGTCCCCAGCACTGCAGTCCCCAGCCACCCTCCTTAGCTGGGAAATGAGTTATTTAGTCCAGCCACTTCCCTTTGAAGTGCTTGAATACAATGCCACACACGCTGGAAATGAGAAATAAAAGTGTCACTCAACAGAGAAACACAATTTACAGTAATTATTCATGTCTGCAGAATACATATGAAAAAAACCCAAGGGAAATTAAAAATCATATAAATAGCCTCACTGGAGAACAGCTGGAGAGACCCCATACAATAACCAAGTATTTATACTGATGCCCACCTTTCTGCATCCCCAAGAAGATGGCAACTGCACGCCTGAAATTCAGTTTGGAGCCATGGAAAGTAGAAAAGGAGGATGACAGGAAATGGAGATGTCAGCACAGCTGGACCTCATGCCTCCCATTACTGCTGAAAACCAAGGACAGAGGAAAACCCTGAATTTCAGTGCTCACCATCACTCGAGTGCTTGGTCTGTTTTCCATGGGGGAGCCTCTACACATGTTCCAATTTATTGGTTTATCACAGGGCAAGGTGAGGATGGAAACTGGAAAAGCCTTACCTGGATGTGCAGGGGATGCAGCCACAGCCTGGCTCCACAGCACATCACACTTGTGGCAGGGGATGGTCCCCAAAAAGGCCACAAGAATTGACAGGGAAGATGTTTAACATGAAGCAGGAAGGTGGAGACCTCAACCAGTCAGTGAAGTGAGATGTCACATTAAAAATATGTGTCTGATGTGTGTGCATGAATACACAGCTGCACCTGCACTCACATATCATAAATAAATACATTTTCACTGCAAACTTTTCATCCTTTTCCTCTGTAAAGTCACACAGAACTACAGGCAAGGCAAAGAAAAATGCCTATGTTAAGATAAAACTGAATTTAAAACCATTTTTACCCTCAGAATTTGTGGTATCATGGGAGACATCTCAGTAATCATAAATGTCAATTACAGGAACCAGCTTAAGGAGTGACCTTTGTGTTGAGCTTCCCAGTGAAAATAAATGTGATTAAAAAGCAAACAACCCCTGTCCAACAAATCTTGCATGGTTTCGTGTGGGACTGATGTGTGCACCCATAAAATCCACCCTAACTCCCAGGCTGAGACTCAGGGAAATGGAATTAAGGAATCTCCTTTTATCCTGGCACTGTGAGTTGACTTTCACTAAGTGAATTCAAGCTGCTTTTCAAGAAGTGAAAATTAGCAGCCACTGAAAATCTGTTTTTTCCACTAGCCAGGAATCTGGCACCTCTGAACTGCTCCTTTCAGGGGAATTTGTGTCACAAAGCCCCGAGGAGCTGCTCTCAAGTGTGAGCAGAGGGACAGCACTTGGGGGAAGTGAATCCCTGACTTGTCCCAAATGGGGAAACCCTGGCCCCCGTGGATCCTGCCAATTCTGGAAAAGAGGGATGGGCCACCTTTGCCAGCAGAAATACTGATCTGAGTCAAGCCTGAGTGAGGCCTTTGGGCATGGAGGCACGGGGAGGATGAAGAGGTGATAAATAAACCAGGTCATCCCAACCTGACCTTCTCCACCTGCAGCTCAGGGCATGGGCTGGGGAAAGCAAAAGACTCCTTGAGGCCATTTAGGGATGAATTCCCACAGGAATGGGGCAGATGGAAGGTTCAGGAGATCCTACCACTGGTTCAAGTCAAGTTTATTTTCTGAATTGTTTCATAACGAGCTCTTTGCATTAGCCCAGCTGTGTCCCAAACAACAGGACAAGGAATTCCCAAGGCACTGGGATGCTCTGACTCCCAGCTGGATTGAAAAGGAGAGAGCAAACCATGAGAAATAACAATATTCCCAGGATTGTTCACTGCCTGTGAGGAATTAGCTGCTGGCTTTGCTCAGGTGTGTTTTTTGAGGAGAGCACTGATTCATTCTGGGTTCAGCACAAGTCACAGCCTAGGAGCTGTAAGATTGTAAAAGCAGTGACAATTCAGTCTGAGACAGGCTCTGAGGGCCTGATTTTCAATTCCCAGGCTCAGCTTGTGTATCTGTAAAACACACACACAGATGAGATTTGGAGTTTGTACTGTGAGACCGATTTGGAAGTGCAGCTCTTGTCTGAGCAGTCTCGCAGGGCCGAATTATAACACTTGCATGAGCACAGGAATTTGCTAAGGACGTGGGAAAACAAACACATTATCAGAAATACAATTTACAGGCATCCAAAGGTCGATGGGAAAGCTCTTCCCATCCTTTAGGAAGCAAATGGAACAGAAAAAGGAAAACTCACCCAACATCCCAGCACGAGCTCCCTGGCAGCAGCAAGAGCAGCCTCTAAAGCAATTCTCAATTAAAGACAAGAGTTACAGAATTACAGTTGTAATCCATTATTGATTGACTATGGATATCTGATTGACTGCAGCCAAGAATCCTTCCCTGCCTGCTCCTCTTGAGCAGAGATTATATGAACAGAACAAAGAGGGAATTGCAGGATGAGATCCAGCAGTAAATCCTGAGACTCTCTGGGAGCTGATTTTACAGCAAGGAAAAGTGTGTTTGTTTGATCCAAAGTGACACCGTGGTTTAAGGCAAAAAAATGAGAATATGTAATTGACCACTGGAGCCACTTTTTATGAGAAGGGCGATTTTTCTGCCTTTGTAACAACAGTGGTTTTTTACTGCTGTGTAAAGTCACTTCTGCTTGGAACTTGCATTGTGTAGCAGGTACCTGAGGTGGAAAATATTACATAAAGTTCATCTGTTTTCTGAAGCATTCACTTAGAGATACCCAGGCCATCATTTTGGGTGTGGACAGCACACAGGGATGGATGTCCTTAGTGCTGATGTTGTTTTAGCTCCAACCTGCAGGGACAACCACAACAGTACAATAAAAGATTTCAGTTTTCTCATGAGTTCCCCTCCTGAAGTGTCCTGAAAAAAAAGAAAGTGTATACAAAGCCCTTTACACAATGCAGTAGATCCCAAAATTCTGCACTGAGGACCAAAAATACCCAGGGAGTGTATTCATTTTCTTAGACAAGCTTTTAAAATAACAGTTTATTTTTTTGAGTCAGTGGTATATTTAAAAACAATCTACTGTAAGAGTAAAAAGACTGTAGATAATAAAAAAACCCAAAGTGTGATGACAATAAAAAAGCACTAGAATATAAAGTTAGTTTCCTTCCTCCCTCCCAAAACCCCATCCCATCAGTGTGATATTTCTCAGAGCTTAATATCTGGAAAAAAAACGCTTTTTGATTTTTCTTTACACTTTCAGCAATTAGGAAATTAAGAATACGTAAAGCATTCTTTGCAGGCACATTAATCATTATGACGTGAAAAGCAGGCACCATAAAAATTAAAACATTCTAAAAACCATCATATATACAAACACTGTACAGAATGATGGCACAAGGACAAAGTGATTCCGTTCAGTTCATCCTAATCCAACATGAAATATTACACAATAGAGAAAGGAAAAAGCTCTTCCCGTTTCTGTACTCAACATTTAGGTCCAGAATGACCAGGAGTCTCCTCCCTGCTCATGTTTTCTCTCCCATACCCTCGTGCTGCTGGCAGCTCCAAGGCTTCCTTGTTCTCCCCCTCATGGACACCCAGAAGATCTGACTGAATGAAAATGGCAGTGGGTGATCACCAAGGACTGACTTTACAAAGCCCATGAATCTCAGATTATCCTGAGCTGGGAGGGACCCACAGGGATCATCAAAATCCAGCTCCTGGCCAGGACACCCCAAAACCCCACCCTGGGCATCCCTGGCAGTGCTGTCCAAAGGCTCCTGGAGCTCTGGCAGCCTTGGGGCCATGCCCATGCCCTGGGGAGCCTGGGCAGTGCCAGCACCCCCTGGGGAAGAACCTTTCCCTGAGATCCAACCTAATCCTGCCCTGGCCCAGCTCCAGCTGTTCCCGGGCTCCTGCCCCTGCTGATGGCAATGAAGAGTTCAGTTCCTGCCCCTGCATGTCCCCCAGGAGGACGCTGATGACCCAGCGAGGTCTCCCCTCAGTCTCTTCTCCTCCAGCTGAACATTCCAAGTGCCCTCAGCTGCTCCTCGCACGGCTTCTCCTCAAGGCCCTTCCCCATCCTCGTGGCTCCTCTGGACACTCTCTAACAGTTTAATGTCTTTTTTACAGCGTGACTGGTGCCAGCCTGGTGTCACCCCAGTCACTGTCACCCTCTGTGCCTGACCCCTGAGCCAGCTGCTCACCCATCCCATGATGTGTTTCTCCAGCTGTAGGATGGACATTTTGTCCAGAAGGATCCTGTGGGAGACAGTATCAAAAGCTTTGCAGAAGTCCATAAAAGATTCCATCTCCTGGCTTTCCTGGACCAGCCAGCTGGGTTACCCTGCTGTAGAAGGAAATCGAGTTCCACAAGCAGGACTGTCCCCTCATGGAGCTGTGCTGGCTGTGACCCATGACTGCACTGTCCTCCAGGTGTATTCCAGCACCTCCCAGAATCATCTTTTCCATGATTTTACTGGGCCTGTAGTTTCCAGGGTCCTCCTTCTTGCCCTGCTTGAAAATCAGGACAACACTCCCCAGCTTCCAGTCAGCTGGGACCTCTCTGGATTCCCCAGACTGCTCAAAAATCATCAAGAGGGGTTTTATGATGGCATCAGCAGCTCTTTGAGGATTCCGGAGAAATCCCATCAGGGCCCAGAGATTTGCAGGGGTTCAGCTGGGGCTGCAGATCCTGCAGTTTCAGGTTGGCTGGGAGTTGATCATTGTCACAGTCATGGTCTCCAGCTCAGGGCACTGGGACCCTCGTGGCCTGTGACCCACGCTGAAGACAGACAAAGGATGTGTTAAACACCTCTGCCTTGTCCCTGTCCCTGTTTGTGAGGTGCCCATCCCCACCCTAGAATGGGCTGATGATATTTTTACACTGCCTTTTGCCATTGATATAGTTGAAAAAAAAACTTTTTTTTTTGTCCCCCACAAAAGTTCTGGCAGCTCCAACTCCAGCTGAGCTTCGACCACAGGAATTTTCTCCCTACAGCGGGGAGCAGCACCTCTGTGCTGTTCCCATGCCCCCTGACCTTGCTTCCACTGGCATACACCTTCCTTTTCCACCTGATACCCAAGAGGAGACCCCTGTTCAGCCAGGCCAGCTCTGCCTTGCCTGCTTGACTTCCAACATTTGGGAATTGCTGCTCCTGTGCCCTTGGGAGGTGATGTTTAAAAAGGGACCAGCACTGATGGACCCCAGCACCTGCAAAAACATTTTCCCAGGGGACCTTACAAATTCCCTGAGCAGCCTCATGGTCAGAGGGGAGGTTTTGCTGGCACTTCTCCTCCTCTCACCATTTAAACTCGATGGCATCGTGGGCACTGTGGCCAAGACAGCCCCAAATCTCCACTTTGCAATCAGGTAATTTGTAACACAGACCAATTTCACAAATCAGTGGTGTCTGATTTTTAACCCTGGGCTGAAATCCCTGTTATTCAGGGAAATCCTACAGCAGCTTCACCTCACTGGGAAACCTCCTCTTGCCCTGAATTCCATGAGAATATTGTCATTGATTCCTATATACACTGAGATTAGGTACAAAAACTGCTCATTTCAAACTCCAGAGGTACCCAAAATCTTTAGGTACAAATTTTCCAGCTCTCATTTTCATCTCCACGTTTAGCTCTGTGCCTGGCGTTATCCAGAAGCAGGGAGAAGGTTTAGGAAGAGGGTTCTGTCAGCTGATGGAGTTCCCAGTCTCAAGTAGAAATCCAGATTTCTTTCAAGTTATGGGAGGGAACAACCCCAAAACCAGGGGGATGTAGTGCTGGGTCCGACACGTGGCGAGAAATGGATTTCTTACGGAGTTATCATTGCACTAAATGTTAGATACTGCACACCTGAATGAGGTAAACATTATAGACCATAAAATACTTAGGGAAATGAATTGTTACAGCTTTATCTTTGGAAAAAAACCCGCTTCCTTCTTCACTGGACAATCCCAGAGTCAACAGACGTTTGCTTCCGCGTCGTCTTGGGAGGCGGCGGCGGCGGAGTCTTGCTGGGGAGCGGAGGAGGCAGGTGCTGGAAGAAACCAATTTGGGCAGATCGTGTTAGGAATGAAGGGAATTCTGCAACGTTTTTGTGTCATCTCTAAGTGCAAGAGGCAGCAGGTAGGTCTGGAGCCCTCTGCCTCGCAAAAACCTCTCCCTGCAGAATCTGCTGTGAACACAGAACGCTCTCGGCCGTTACTTTTAAATGTAACTTTTACTTTTGACAGTGAAAAAAAATCTCTCAGGAGCTCAGGATTAATTAGCTCAATATTTAAGGAAAAAATCTTTTGAAAGCACTGGAGAAGTTTATAATTCCCCACTTTATATCATGATAGGATATTGATTTCTTGGTCTGTATCGATTGCCCTCAGCCTCCAGGCACTCAGAGCTTAAAACCAAGCTGAAGCAACGGCTTCATTGCTTTTCCATTATGTTTTGGATTTTACACAGTTAGAGCAGAAATATTTAAACAAAAAACCAAAAGAAGAAACAATTTAAAATCATTTAGAGAGATAAGTAACTCACAATTTACTATTACATACAGTTATAATTAAAATACTCCAAACAGAAATGCAGAACGTTCAAATATACGTATTTTAAATCACTTTACGTATCTCACAACAGAAGAGCATCCCCAGTCAAAATCACCAGCTAATTGGACAAATTAAAAAAGCCATTATGGAAATTAAGACTTTTTTTTTTTTTCCTAACGTGGAAACACACAAGTGGTAAAATCTGTTGCAGGAAGAGCAGGAGAGCACTGCAGTTTGCAGGCAGGTTTTCCCAGCATTTGGGCTGTGCAGCTTTCCCAGAGGCTGTGCAGTGTCACAGCTCATCAACTCTGCTCTGGCTTTGTTTTTCCCTAAGATTCTCCCCCACTGCCCAGTCAGGGCCTTTTGCTTCCCTCCAAGCCCAGTGATGCTTTTCCAGGTGTTTGCTCCTGTCCTGCCTCAGCCATCCCTGCTGCCTCCACACAGGCACAGCCTGAGGAGCACCAGCTCTGCCCAAATTCCTTGGTCACCAAGCACCTGCAATGCCTCAGTGCTGGACAAAATTCCCAATGGTTTGCCAGGATCAGCAAGATCCTGGTATCCAAACAACTGAGAAACCCCATGGAAGTGCACAGAAGCAAAACTGGTCCTGTTCAAAGCTATCCAAGGATGCTGTCCCAGAAAGAAGAGAGGTTCAGGGTGATGCCAGGACATCTCAGTCCCTCCTCTGCTCAGAGCAGCCCCTGATGCTCCTGCAGTCTCATGACTGGCAGTTTTCAGAGGGAAGAGCAGAAGAAAAACAACCTTTAAGGTAACTAAATACTCTCTCCCGAGCAGGTTTGAAGCCAGCATGGAGTTACAAACCTGAGATTTCACCAGACAGTTTAACTGGTCACAGACTAAGGAGAAAGCCAGGAATGCAAACAGGCTGAGCCAGGCAGGCTGGGTTTTTGCTGGAATCTCTTTCCTGTATCCTACCTGCACAGCAGCACTTCCCAATCCATTTTACACCTTTCCTCATTCCTCCCAACTCTCTCCCCGGGCAAAGCAAGAGGGATCCCACCACCAGCTGAGCCGTGCCCTGAGCCTGTCTCTCCATTCTGCTCCACCCCTCTCTCCATTTCCCAGCCTGTCCAGCAGCACCCCTGCTCCTTCTGCCTCTCCCAGCTTCCTCCTTGGCTCCAAAATGCTCTCTGGCACCCTGGAAATCCATCGGGTTTGATCTGCTGCTGCTGAGAGGCACCGGAGCCAGGGTGCCAGGCCTGGAAAGCTGCATTTCCCTGCCTGCCTGGAAGAAAAGCATCCACACCTGGCACTGGGGACAGGGGGCAGTGGTGGCCTTGGCAGGGCTGGGGGAACACTGGCCTGGATGATTTTAGTGACCTTTCCCACCCTAAATGATTTCATGATCTCTCACAGCAGGCTCCAAATGGGCTCTACTTGTTCCCGACTTCCAGTGGGACATGATGATCTCTGAGTCAGAAAAGTCAACAGATTAATATGAAAGGCAGATAAAATAAGAGTTTCATTCCTTTACTACATGCAAAACTGAAGATTTTGTTTGGTTTTTAATTAAAATGCCACTGCTGATCTGCCTCTAAAGTGTTACAGCCAGAACCATTAAATATTTCTTCTACCTGAGCAAATCCCCTTCTTAACTTGGCATGTTAACTCCTGAATTCCTGCTAAGGCACCTGAATAAATGTCAATTGTGATCTGAAGATTCCAAAACCTTTGAAAACTTGCTTAATTACAGGCCTGTATCCAGGCAAGGGCTCTGGCAAAGCTCTGGGAAATGCTGGTGGTCTGCAGAACATCCAAAGTCTCATGGAGCTGACATCCCCTTCAAACTCCATAAACCACGTGCCCCTCAAAAACACAGCACAAAATAAAAAACTTTCCTCTCTGCTCTGCTCTCTTTAACTTCATATTCATCACCAGGAAAAAAAAAAACCAACTCTGCTGATAGCATCATTTGTGCAAATCCATTTTGAATTTAAATAACACTCTATTGGCAATAATTCTCAATTCAATTAGATCAAAGGCATTTCTCAACCAAATGAGCCCCTTCATATTGATCAGAGAACAATCAAATCAGCCCTGAAAACCTGGTTCTGAAAAGCAGAGACAATGCAAATACAATGAGAAGAAGCTAAATATATATGCTATAAATAACAAGCTCAAAACCTACCCGAGCTCAGATTCTGCAAGCAAATTAGGCAGAAAGAAATAGCAGAGATAGGTAGATAATTATTATAATTGAATTTACAATTTCCATTAGAAAGTCAGATAAATTTAGCACATGTTCATTTATATAATAAGCTCCCAATGAATATATTAAGTAGGATGTGTAATGCTGGTTGGGGCGACATTATTGGGAATTTTTGCAAGACAAAACATTCCATTATGGAGCTGGGGCAACTCCAAACCATCACTCTCAGGGCTGATCTGTCCTTCCTTTTATCCCAGGACAGAAGAAATTCCACCACATTTCCTCCCTCCCTTTAACACCACACTCACAAAAACCATTACCAGGCTTAAAAAGTTCATTTGTGCTGCGCTTCCCCTTAGAAAGTTTGCAATAAAAATAGAGTTTGCCTTGATTTTGTATTTAATTAAGACTCTCTTTGCCGAGTTCGTGTTTATATCTCGGTGGTTAATTGTGGACCTGACTCTTCCCTTTCCTTCCTGACAAACTGACAGAGGCTGCTGCTTCACATCCCAGCCTATTTTGGGCAGAATCCTTGACTCAGGGGTACCTCAGGGGAAGCAGAAACCTTATGTAAAAGGCACATCTGCAACACAGAAACAATCTGTTCCTTCTGCTTCAGACATGAAATTGCTCCCATTTGTTTGCTGGTTTTTTTTTTTTCTTTCCCTGATACAGAAAAGAATCAAGTTTAAAAACATTTGTCTGCGTTCTCTTACAGAGAGATATAAACTGCACTACACCAGGCCTGTTTGGGATGTAGTAAAAATCAATTACAGAAGATGAGAAAATGCCTTTTTTTTTTTTTTTTTTGCTACTCTGAAGCAGCAAAATGAGAGACGAGTTGTTTTTTGCTCAGGGAATACCGTTAAAAGAAACAACTACAAAAAAATCAAACAGAATTTGATTCTCCAAAAGGGTCCTTGTGGCACTGCACAAGATTTCTTCCTGTGCAAGGAACTCTGAAATTCAATGGTGATCGACAGGACATGCTCTGGAGATCCAGTGAGAAGCACTTTGGTTGGAAGGATTAAGGGATCTAATTAGGTCAGAAGCAGCAGAAATGGGATGTAAATAGACCATCAGCCAGCCAGGACTGTGAAAATGCTTTCAGACACTGAACTGCTCCTTCAGCACGGAGCTGAGATGCCTGACAACAACGTGGTTATTTCATACCTGCAATGAAAAATAACATTTGAGTGTGAGGCTCTGGCAGAGTAACTCTCATTCTGAAGGAGCCAGCAGGGAGAACAGCCCAACTCCACTAATGGCAACCAAATTAGAGACACTTTCAGCTAATTGGCTGTTTGACCCAGGGAGCAAAGTTCTGTGGAAAATCCAGCAGGTAACTGATGGGAAATGACTGTTCAGCCCCTGGTTCATCCATCATCTAATAGAGTCTCATTTGACTCTGTGGCACAGCCATTCCCTGCCCTTGCTGGGGTGCACTGGGACCAGGGACAGGGACTGGGAGGGTTCTTCTGCAGGGATGCACTCGCTGTGTTCCCACCCCTCAGCCCCTCTCAGGGCAACAGCAGAAATGCCTCCAAGTGGGCAAGGTGGAATTGCTCCAGGTCAGTATCCCAGAGCAGACCAAAGGGGCACCTCTGCTCCGGAGCCAGGCTGGAGAGCAGGGGGAGGGAGGAGAAGCTCCAGGGAGAGCTCAGAGCCCCTGGCAGGGCCTGAAGGGGCTCCAGGAGAGCTGGAGAGGGACTGGCCTGGAGGGACAGCACACAGGGAACGGCTTTAGCTGGAAGAAGATAAATTTAGATGGGATATTGGGCAGGAATTGTTCCCTGGGAGGGTGGGCAGGCCCTGGCACAGGTGCCCAGAGCAGCTGGGGCTGCCCCTGGATCCCTGGCAGTGCCCAAGGCCAGGCTGGACATTGGGGCTGGAGCAGCCTGGGACAGTGGGAGGTGTCCCTGCCATGGCAGGGGGTGGGAATGGATGGGCTTTAAGGTCCCTTCCAACTCAAACTGTTTGATGATTCTGTGACTTTCCCCATCATTTCTGGCAGGCCCCTGCCTGGGGGGACGCTCCTGTGGGGGACAGTGGCAGTGGATGAGGGCAGAGCTGGACCTGACTGGGGTCTGCACCCCTCCTGCAGGGAGGACCTGGCTCCTGGAGTGTGACAGCCCTGCTGGAGCACAGCTGAGGCCACTTTCCCTCTGTGGAACCACATTTCTCCCTGTGGACACCTCCAGTACTTCTGCCCACGCTGGATGGTAACTCGAGCTCCCCAGCGCTGCTTCCCCGTTCCAGTCCGTGCACAAAGAGAGCTCAGCAGTGATGAGCAAACACTCAGAATGAGCCTGAGACCCCAGAGTGACCCTGTACTCCTCACTGAAGGCCCAGGCCCTGCAAGAGAGATGAACCAGCACATCAGCATGGCCCAAAGCACGGCCTGCTCCCCTGTGGACAGCAGGACACAGCCACTCCCTAAACTGAGTCGAGGGACACATCACACGTCTGGGCAGACAGCAGGAGAACACAGAATTCACTCCAAATCCTGTAAAAAGCAGTGCCAGTCCATTGACTTGGAGACTTATTAAAAAGTAAATGAATTTTTCAGAAACTCTTTGCTCAGCAACATCTCAGCCCACTGAAGAGTGAGGGACTGGCACAGGAGGAAGGGCTTGCAAGGTTTCCCATCCCCAGCAGGCAAAAACAATGATCAGATGGCAAATAAACATAAAACAAAATATTTCAATTTTTTCTTTTCTTCTGGACACATTGTCCAAATGCTCCTGGAGCTCTGGCAGCCTGGGCAGTGCCCAGCACCCTTGGGGGAAGAACCTTTCCCTGAAATCCAAAACTGACACATCTCCAGCCACCCCCTGGGTCCCATCCCTGCTCACAGACAGCAGAGATCAGAGAGGAGCTGCAGGCTGCTACTGCAGCCCCTCAAGTTGTGCTCCTCCATAGTTCCAGCTGCATTTCCAGCCTCTGTCCCTGCCCACATCAGGACAATGCATTTGCTGAAGCCTTTCAGGTCACTGCAGCTGCTACAAGAGAGAATTTCCAGCACTGCAGCACCTGCATTCCAACACATGAAAAATCCCCCTGGGTTGTGCCTTCCGTGTGTTAGATCTGAGTATATCATCCCCTTACATCCCAATGAGCAGCCAGAATAATCTCCACACAGCAGAGAGTCAACCCAAGACTGTTCTGCTCCTCGCAGGCTTCAGCCATCCCCACCTTCCACCTGTGCTGGATTGATGGAGATGTTCCCATCCCAGCCATTATCCCATGCTTAGGAAGTGTTATAGCCAATATTAGCAACCCAAGTGCTCCTTTGTCTATTTTCTTTGAGCTCCCTCCCTGCTCTGAATGCTAAGCAGGAGGTTGATTTGTATGCAAGGGTGAGGATGAACTCATAAAGAATGATAAGTGCCTGAAGGAATCCCTTGATGTAATAATAATCCTTGCAGGAGTCGTAGATTTCTTTTTTTTTTATGTTCCCATATATTATTAAGGACATTTTTAGCAGAACAAATCACAGGGAGCAAGAAAATATCTACAAGGGTCTCAGAGTTAACAAGGAGTAAGGGACAATCAGGAAATGATAATGAGGTGATCACCTGGATTAAAGACTTCAGGTAGACCAAGGTAACACTGGCCTCTGAATATCTGAGATTGCTGTCTCAGAAAGGACATTACTGCCTGCAGTTTGACTTGGAGCATCTGATCCCTTTCTGGCTGCCTGCTTTTGAGTTCACCACAGCACTTTTCCTGCCTTTCATAACCCCCTGCAAGACAACCAGAGTGAAAAACACAATCATTCCTCACACGAGGAGATATTTCCAGTTTAAAAGCTGCTCAGATAATCTTATCTCTAATAGGTTTTACTGATTTTTCTTCACTGATACAACAGCAGTGTAATTTAAAAGATGATCAGTTTACCAGGCAGAGAATTATCCAGTTATGAATTATGGAGCTATTTGACCCATGAAACATAAGTCATTAAAACTGTGGAGTGGGATTTAATCACGGCAGCAATGAGAATTTACCCATCTGATCTTTCATGTCCAGCACTACTCATTTTCTTGATGCTCTTTAAAAGCTTCCTTCCTACCAGCCTGATGAAATAAAGGCACAGAGTGATTGTTACAAGATTAGAAACCTTCTCCAAAATCAATTCTAAACCTAATACAGAATCACAGAATCTGCTGAGGTGGAGGGGACCCACAAGGATCAGCGAGGGCCACTCCTGGCCCTGCCCAGGACAGGTGGCTCTGGGACAGATCTGCTTTAGATCCTTCTGCCAGGCTTTGAAACCCATTCCATGGGCTGGGAAAGCTTTTAAAAACACAGATGCTGAAGAAAAGTTTGGCCAGTTAGATAAGAAGATGTAGCCTGTATCTGATTGCATTTCTTAACTATTAAATGCTCATGCCCTTCAACATCAGATGTTAAAAAATGGGATCTGTCCTACAGAGACAAAATGTAGGAAAAAAAATGAGAGGAGCCTGAGCAATCAAGACTGGAAAGAGCAAAAATATTAAGAGCTGAATAAAACTTGGCAAAAAACCACGGGAGCATATTGGTACTGTATTTATGAACTCCCATTTAATGATGTGGAAATGCTGCTTGTGGCAGGTACAGGAGCTGCACAAGGTCACCGAGCAAATCGGGCTGAGTTAGCTCCAGGTGTGGGCTCCCAAAACCACATCCCCATGGCATTTGGGAATCCTAGAGTAACTAAAAACATCTATCCCCAGAGTGAAAACCCCTTCCAGAAGTCTCACCAGTCAGGGGAAAAACCCCTGGCTGCCAGGATTTTATTTCTTATCATTGTTTAATACTTTTTAGCTAAAAACTGAACTCATCTCAGCAATCCTGAGCTACTACCACAGCCTAAACCCTACAGTACATCACACAAAATGGATTTAGTACTCTAGAGTTTATGTAGGAAGGAGTTGAAGAAATGTGAATCCTGATGTGAATGTCTCAGCTTTCTTCCAGAAGATGGATTCCTCAGACAAACCTCCTGGCAGCCCTGCTGTACATTCTGTGATTTTCCACTTAGAGGTCTGTATTCAGGACAAATGAGAGCTGGCCCCTGAGACAGATGCTGGGGAAATGGGTTATAAGGTTAGAAGTGCAGTAAAGTTTGATGGAAATGAGAGGAAAAGTGAAAATATTGACTAAAATGATCCAGCCACGGGGAACAACTATGGAAGAGAGGATGGGAATAGAGAATTTTTCAGTATGTGCAAATAAAGAGTAAAAACATGGTGTTTTGAGTATCTCTATTCACACTCCTGAAGTTACTTCTGTACTTGTATTTTTTTTTTTTTTTGCCATTCAGCCTGAAATGGTAAAACAATTCAAAAAAAGTCAACTCCTGCAACAACAAAGGCACAATTTCAACCATGGAAAAGCTGGAGTCATGCACTGGGACAATGAGTGTTAAACACAACTATTCCCAGAGCCAAACCAAACTCCTGCCTGACTCTTCCTCTGCTGAGATTAGAGATGCTTTCTGCTGCCATGAAATTTGCTGGAAAACAAATTACTCAACAGAATTTCACTGGAATGGTGAATTTCAGAGGGATCCTGGATGACACCTCTGCCAACAAAAAGGGATCAGTTCTGCTGGGAAGTTTCCCCACAAAACAGCTCGGGCAAAATTCCACATTTCAAAGTCAAAGAAAACTTGTGACCTCATGGGGTCTCACTGCCCTACTCTGATTTGATTGGTAATAAAGTCAATTAATTTCCCAAAGTCAAGCCTGTTTTCAGGGCAAGGGGTGAGTAGTCTCTCCCTGTCCTTTTCTCAACCCATGAGACTTTCATTATATTTTCTCTCCCTGCCCAGCTGAGAAGGGGAGTGATGGAGCATCTCTGGTGGGCACCAGCCAGGATCAACCCTCCACACCCCTTTAAATGTATTTTTTTTCCCATAAAGAAAATAAAAGGCATTTCTCAAAAGTGCTGCTTTAAAGAAAAGGACCAAATTATTTTTAAAAGCTTCCAGCTACAGGAAACAAAGCTGAAAAAGTGAATTGTCTTCAGAAAGCTGCAAACCCTGCTGGTGATGAAGAGTTTCTGAGCTCCTTGCCTCAAAGGGGACACGAGTTTGCCTCAAGGAAATAAATGAGTGGTGACTGAACGCTGGCAGAGCGGAGCTCCAGCAAGGGAAGGTGGCAGGTTCGTGTTTTATTTCCTTTCCTGACACAGGAATGAAAGGCTTTAAATCCAATTTGCTGCTCCTGCTGGTTAAAGCTCCCTGCCCAACAAGCCTGACAAGACCTGGCTCGGGACTCCCTGGAGGGGACCCAGCTCTCCTTCAGGTGGATCCCCGCGAGCGCCGCGGCTCCCTCAGCTCCCGGCACCGCGGAGCCCTCTGGACCAGCTGGGGGATGCAGGAGCAGGATTCCACCTCCCCTGGGGTGGCTCAGGGAACAACAACCTGCAGAAGGGATCGTTCTCTGGGGACTCACCCGTTGCTGGGCTGGGGGGGACGTGGTGGGGCTGGTCAAGTCCTGGCTCTCCATGAGGTTCCCGTAGTCGGCCGTGCTTCCTTTGAGGGGCAGGGGAGGGGGAACGTCGGGGATGTCGGAGCTGGACATCCCATTCAGCTCCAGATCTGCAAAACCAGCACTGGGTTAGCTCTGCCAGCAGCTGCATCCTGCAATTCCACAGCGGTCTGGGTTGGAAGGGACCTCATGGATCATCCAGTCCATGGGCAGGGACACCTTCCACTACCCCAGGCTGCTCCAAGCCCTGTCCTGGTCTTGGACTCACTTTAAAATGCCCTCAAAATACTTGAACAAACCCCTGTTTTTAAGAAAACATAATTTTTGTTTCATATTTCCCACCAAAATATTCATAGCTTAGAAAATATAATTTTCCCACCTTCAAGCTCGCCTTGTACATTAAAACACAATAAAAGTTTTGCAAAGTGCACGCAGAAAATATAATCTGGCGAAGTTTTATTGACTTTCTCCCAGTAAAATAAAAGCTCCCTGTTAATAAAATGCACAAATGAAAGCCTGGAATTAAGTACATCTCTCTCCAAAACTTTCAGGCTCCAGGTAACTATAACAAATGAGCAGCCATTAGTTGTTGAGTAAATAAAATCACGCACAAGAAAGTACCAAACATTTATTATTCCTGTTTGCTGGGTAGAAATTTCCCTTTTCTTTGCAGATAAATCCTCCCAGGTATGTGCTGGAGAGGCAAATAGTCTGAGGGACAATAAAGTTTATTGAGGCCTGAGTGATACATAGGATTTTGGGGAGAAATCCCCCCACGGTGTATTTCAGGGTAATTCAGTAATTTTAATTCAGTCATTTTAATAAAACCCACTGTGATCTCTACGAGATAAGAAACTGAAATGATTTTTTTATAAATGAGGGAATTTTATTTAGGAAAAGGAAAAAAAAGTGATTTCTATTTTATTTTACTGGGGTGGTTTGTGAAACAAGAGAGGACTTGTTTATGCAGATGTTTTTATTGCAAAGCTCATATCGGTATTTTATTAAAAGTGTGATTTTATTGTTCTCTAAAATGGCCTCTCACAACACAATTTAACTCTAAGGTGGCTCTATTGATTTGTCACTGAAAACTGTCATTTTACTCCTCATCCTTCCACCTGAACTCTTGACTACAGTGAAAAAAGGTTATTTTCCATCCTGGGACTCCACATTTTCAGTGGCTTCCTCTCCAATAGGCTGAAAAATGTTGTTTTGTCCACCAGGACCTGAACTTCTCATTGCTTTTTCCATTGCTCCTGTTTTCTATCCTTCCCTTTGTACAGAGAGGATTTCTCCAATCCAAACATTCCTAAGAGTTTCCTTTCTGGATCTCCATGAGAATCTCCTGCTCAGCTCATGGAATGAAACTGCAGCTGGAAAACCACACTGTGCATTTGGAACTAAAGATTGATGCTGGGAATGAACCTCCCTGGCCATTCTGGATGAATTCCCCATCCAGTCTAAAGAACTCAGGAATTTGAGATCTTTAATGTCACAAAACAACTCCTTGGCACAGGTCCTGCACACCTCCCCCATACTAAACATCTATTATCTCGGCTAAAAATATTTATATTGGAATTTTTGGTTGGTTTTTCCATGCAGTTTAGGATAATACAGGGAAATGTTTGGGAAATGGCATTTTCTTTTGTGTGTTTAGTTAGAGCTTTAGCAAAACCTTGAATCCTGCTTTGGAAAGAGAAACCTTTCTGTATTTACTAGAAACAACCCATGTTTTTAGGCCTCTTTGTAGATATTCCTTGGGAAGCTGAGTGGAATAACACACAATTTCCCAAAAATAAAGGAAATTTAGCCCCCATGAACACTTCAGCTTTGCATTCAACATGATATTTTTTCTACTAATAAGATTTCACTTCTTCCATGATAAAACTTCTGACTTCACCTAAGCCAAGGTGCTCCCAAGAGGAGGTGAGAGCCATTTTGTTAGGAATAACCCAAATCCTTAATTTCTTTTAACAAATCCTTGGAAGATCCATGGAAAGGCAGGTTTTAGGAAACATCTGAGGAATGTTTTCAGCAGAGCTGGAGAGAAAACAAGCTTTGGAGGCAACTCTGCTTGAAGAACCTGGATGGAACCCAACTGTCCACGCAGTTGTGTCCTGCCCTGCTTCTCCCCCTTCCCCCACATTCCCCAGCTCCTGCTCCAGCTGGAATTTCCTGCAGCCTGTCCCTGGTACCTTCCCAATAAATCCCTGCAATAAATCCCTGCAAATGTGGGCAGAGCATTTCCACCCACGGGAAGAGCTCATAAAATACACGAGCAACGTGTTTGCATTTATCTGGCAACTGTTTAGTGGAACAAGATCCTATCCTAAAAAACAATGATTTGCCCAAGACAAAAAACAATGATTTGCCCAGAGTTCAGTGAAATCCAGGGAATTTCACCCTGCAGCAGAAACAGGTATTGAACAAGTTCAGGAATTCACAGTGCTGTCCCAAGAAAATCTATTTGCTGAAGATCTCTTGATTTCCTCAGCTGAACTAAACCCCCCTAAGATGGTCACTATACAAATAATTACCCCAAATTTCTGGTGTGCTCCCATTATTCAATGAAATTCATTATTCAAGGTGGTTCATCAGATGAGTGTGCTCTGAATATTTATTCCTTGCTGGACATGTGCCACTGGGAAGATCTCGGAGCTGGCAAAGGATCAGTTAAGGGACCCTTTTTTCATCTTACCCTAATGATCACATTTTACAGTCCCTTCTCCTCAAGTGCCAGCTACCAGGCAGCCAGGATTGCTTAGCAACCCATTAACTGCCTTCAGCCAATTTGGGCTCTGAAGGAACTTTGTTATCCTTGGAATTCCTAAAAAAAATTATCACTGTAATTCCTGAAATGGTTCTGGACCGGTGCAATAAGCTGATCCTATTTTAACACCCACCCATCTCTAGCACAAAAATATTCTCAGAAATACCTGGTAATTCCAGATACTTTTTAAAAAGAGAAATGAAATTAAGTGTTAATAAAATGTACATATGAACAAAAAAATCCAATTAAAATAGCTTTTGCAGGAGTATATATCCTTTAGTTCTCTGGATTCCCACTTTTTAGCATACTGGTAGTTTCTGGCTATAAAATTGTAAAGAAAGGTGATAGTTACGAGTTCATTGTAATCAAAATATTTGCTTTGAGTGTCTGAGTATTTAAGAGAAAAAGCTTTAAAGTACCAAAACCAATAAATAAATCAGTGACCTTGATGGAACAAGATTTTTTCTGAAGACTGATCATCACTTCTCCTCTGTACTAACACTGAACTCTTGACCACTGGAGTGGGTTTGGGTACATGTATCAAAAAGATCTTTTTTTTTGCTTTTTTGTCACATGCTGGCAGCTGCAAATAACAGGTTTTGGGAAAGAGCACCGGGAAAGAAATAGGTGTTGGATTACACCCAGTTCTGCAATAGGGTTTACTGCAGACTGAAGCAAACAGATGATACTTTACAGAAAAGCTGAGTGATAGATGTCAATGTCAAACAAAAACTACTTCAAAAAGCCTGACCTTTATTTTCCCTTCTGGCTTGTACTCACAACATATCAAAGAGAAGTTTTTTTAACGTACAATTACAAAAAATATTGCTTTTTAAGCTTTTATGCTCCAAAACACTCAATATGGGATCAAATACAACATGAATTTTTGACTGTTACTCTACACCTAATTAATTGTTAATGATTACTTGAAAAGAAACTGTTTCAGTGCAATGATTTTGCTTTTGTAAAGCACTGAATTAATTTTTGCTGGCAAAAGTAAGAGGTTAAGTAACACCTGGTGCAAGGAATACCCTGGTGACGGCGAAACACCAACCAGGGCGTGAAGAAATGCCCAGGAAATACATCCCCATATCCCAATACATCCCATCAAAAGGAGTTGGTTTCACAGGGAAGACTTACTGGGCTGGATGCTGAAGGCGAGTTTGGTCCGAGGCGTGATGGGAGGTGGGGTCAGCTGGGAGCTGGGCGGTGCCGGGGACACGGAGAATCGCCGCTCGCTGGACATCACGTTCAGCACCTGGCTCTTGGGTCTCTGCGGCCTCAGGGGGCTGATCTGGGGGACAGAACCAGGGAGATGGGCAAGGAATGCAGAGAGGTGAGTGCCACAGCTGGAACTGCCACGGTTTGATGCTCAACGGGACGAGGGCGGTGCCGACGGCCAATACTGCCGATTCCCAGCCCCTGGTTCTTCCCTTCTCCCAAGGAATCCCAGCTCCTCACAGCCTGGGCTGCTTTGCTGAGCTAATTCCCCAAACACTTGTTTAGTAACACCTGAGGAACTTTAGAGTCTCATCCCACATTATACAGCACTCAAAATCTTTATTTTTTCTCACACATTTAATTTCTGGTTAAGATTTACCTCTTTAACCACTTGCAGGTTCAACTCTCTTCTGATGAAGACATCATCTGTCCAGAAACACTTTCTTAGTGGCTCTGACTGTGCTTACATTTAATTCACTAAAATATCTGGGGGTTTTTTGCTCTGGCTGCTTCACAATCCTTTCAAATTTTCCATCAGGAACCCTCAAAATATATTTGTAATCTGGTGGACAACTCATGCTTTAGTTAAGGCAATTCTTTTTACTGAGTTAAATTCTGAGCTCTACTGACTTCCCCATTCACCACCCCCATAGTAACAGGAATCACAGTGAAAAAAATGAAGCTTTTATTTCAAACAGATCCCAGAAAATGGAGCAGCAGCCTGAAGTTAAAAGAGGAATTACTCCAAGGTGCTGCACTGGGACAAAACAGAAAGTGCCAGCAGCAATCCGGGCTTTTTCAAAGGATTTTGTCATTTTCCAATGTTTGGGTTTTTATGAAGTACGTTGGGAAGGAGAAATCGGAAATTTTCTTTTCAGAGAACAAACCCTAAAAGGCTTTGCATCAAAGGTTGTGCCTGTGAGACCCTTCCACAACAAATGAATGACCAAAAAGTATGGACCATTTTTTGGAAAGTTCATCAAGACCTCAGGGTGACCTCTAAGAAATATTTTTGATGCTAAAGATCAAATCCTAGAGATTCCAAAGGTTTCTGCTTTCCACATCTTTTCAAGTGTATTTTTAGTAGAATGGATAAGCAAAGCAACCATGTTTTCAGGGGCAGATAATTATAAAAAAGCAACTAAGGAAAACACGTTAGCTGGTGAAGGAAACACACCAGAATCCAGAGAAAAACCCACTGGAGGCAGGTCCCCAAGCTAACCCACTCTGTAATTACTGAAATAAATGTGAACTTCTCCTGTGATTGACAATCTTGGGCCTCCTCTGAAAGCTCCACAGAAATCATGGATCTGCAGAGGAATATGAGCTCTTGGGAGGCCACCAATCCATAATGAAGGCATTGCTAATTTTTCCTGGTCTAACGAAGGGCAGATCAATGGTGAGTGATGTTAGACACCACCAAATCAATAAAACACAGCCTGTTCTTCTGATTTCCAACAGCAGCCTTCGAGTGCTCTGCTAACTACCTGGCCTCAGAGCTGGGTTTGCTCTCAGCTCCTGGGATCAAAGCACTAACAAGGACAATTTATGTCGAAGAAGTTGATGTGATACTTAAAAGAAGATAATAAATCTCTAGGAAACAATGAAGATATTCCTGATCATCTTCACAGACTCCAGTGCTTAATTCATCTTTGTTGTTTTACGTAATTAAGGCCTGGGGTTTGACCAGTCAATAAATTCATGGTGAGTGCAGTGAAATTTGGGGAAGAGTATTTAAACCATTCAATTAAACAGCCTCTGAATGCTCCTTTGCCACGCAAACCTAAAAGCTCCATGAAATAATTCTGCAGTTTTAGAATTTCCCCATGTTCTTCCATGGTAAGTCACTTGATTGGAGAAAAGAAGATCCCATAAAAGATTGGAAACACTCATTTCTTCACAGAACATCATTGCTGGGAGGAGCAGCAGGAGCTCTGCAGAGATGGGGATGGCCACTGGCATTTCTCTCACTTGATATTCTCTGGAAATTTGTCTTCTGCTGCACAATCCCCAAATATTTCAGAAGTAAGAATCTGTTTAAAAATTCACCAAAAAACTGAAATGTTCTAATTGAATGAGTGACAGCACAACGAGCTGTAAAATTCTCAGCACAATGAATCCAGTATCCGTAATAAAAAAATTAGCAACTAAAAGTATTAATTACTAAAATGTCACTTTAGAAACTTCTTGAAGCTTAATTTCCATTTCTAGTTAAATCTGTACTCCCAACTTAAAAAAAAAAAAAATCCATATTTGTTTCCCTCTCCATTTTTAATCCAGTAAACTTTCTTCTTCCAAGTTCTTAATGCACCAAAAAGCAAAATGTCTTCTTCTTCATACAGCACAGAGGTAAAAGTGCTTTGGGAGTAATTTCAGCTTAAAAAGTTAACTTGCACACAAATGTTGAACACTGGGAAAGCTGAATTCCTACCAAATTTCCCTTCATATCATTAACAGGGGATGCCTCCAGCACGCAAAAAATTTTAAGACAAATTTTATCTTTAAACTCATCCTTGATATTATCTGTTCAAAATTCCAGAAGACAGCAGTGGGAATTGAGCAAGCACTCGTGTAAACTGATCTCAAAAGAGTTTCTTCTGCTTCCCCTAAAAATGAACCCCACTCACAAACGTTCCAAATTGACTCAGTCATCTTGGAGCTCGTCAAGGCTTCTGCAGAGGCTGAAAAGGGAGAGTTTTCCTCTCAACAGCAAACTCCTTCTCATATTATTGATCTGTGGACTTGAAGAAGCTCAAAGTAACTGTAAGTAACCAGTTCTGACATTTAATTTCCCTGCCTCTCCATAACCAGGGGAATATTGCTCACACCAGTCAGCCACTGAAAGCTCCTGACTGGGATGATTGGAAAAACTTGAGTCAAACCATGTTGGGCTTGGCTGATTTTTGCTCCTCAGATGCCAAATGGGAATATGCCCTGAGGGGTTATCTTGCCCTCCTTTCCAGCTAGAATTTGCATTTTTCCAGCCATAAACAAGCTTTCCCAAGGTCCAAGACTCTGAGAGCTGACAGCGACCTCGCAGCGACACCAGCCGGCTCCCCAGCATCCTTGGAGGCCTCCCAGCTGCTCCAACTGACTCAGCTGCCCTGAAATACAATTTGCTTCTTCTGTGACATCCCACGAGCTCTGCTGGTCCGTTTGGGACCTGGGAGATGCCAGTGGAAGTCCTGCCATGGTGATCCCAGTCCTCAATCAGTCAAAACACAACTGCTGCAAGGTGCAAAGCGAAGTGCGTGGCAGCAAAGTCATCAGACATGGAAATCTGTGCAAAATGATGCAAAATGAACCTGGCTGGCTCTGGCAGGAGGAATCTCCATGTAACCAAACAAGGCTCATGCAAAATTTACTAAGTCAATGGAAAAACTCATTGCTTTCTGAGAGCCCCAGGTGGGATTTTATTGGAGTTTCTGACTGGGCACATCAAACACAAGAACTCTGATTTTTCAGGATGTCCCAAGACACGAGTGAGAGATTAACTCATCTCTGGGTGGAAAAGAGGGGCAAAATCCAGCAAACAGAGGAAGTGTGGCTGAAGATGTAAATAATATCTTCCTATAAACACCAAACAGAAAGAATTAAAGGATCCAGTTATCACAGGTGGGAGAGAAATCGTTTCAAAATCCAATGTCAATGACACAGCACCAACAAGACTCTGCTGAATGCAAAGCTGGCTCTACAAGTACTTGTGCAGATCTTGAAAAGAACATTCCATTTATTTCTGGGAGGCAATTTTAAACTCTTGGCCTCCACACAGGTGTCCAGGCAGAGATTTGGAGGTCACAGTCAGTTCACGCTCTCCCCGCTCCAGCTTTAGACATCCCTGCTTTCAATTTCCCAGCTCCAACTTCTCGGGTTACCTAAGCCTTGAGGACAGTTCCAGTGAATTAAATCTAAGCCAAGATGAGAGGGTTTAAGGGAGATATGCCCTGGTTTTAATATCCTTACACACGGGAACCGCTCAGGATTTTCTGTTCCAAACAGCCCTTCAAGGACATGCGAGCGCCGACGGAACGACCTTGGAATACCCCACCAAACACTGTCCTGCAGCTGAAATATGGGAAAATCCATCCCAATCTACTGGGAGCCAGCAATTCCAAAGGCTGCTGGGATGGCAGCATTTATTTCAGCTACGCTATGCCATCTGTTCCTTTATCAAACAGTCACACAGAGCTTTGGGTGAAGATTTTCAGAGGATCTTTTCCCCCCTGTAAATCAAATCTGTATTTTTGACTCATTAGCATGTATATTAACATTGTGGTATATCCCCTCAGAGTTATTTCTGGTCTACAAAGGAACTAAATGGTAAAAATCAACATTTTGATTTCAAAAGAGAGAGAACAAGGCTCAGAATTAGATAAAGCTTTCCTTGCTAATAAAGTTACCGTTTCTGAAAGGATCACTGCTTCAGCCTGCTGCAGAGAAATATCAGTAGATTTAAATTCTTTATCAAATATCTCTTGATGCTTGCTGTTCCTCTTCTCCTTCTTCTTTTCCTTTTTATCTTTATCTAGGTCATCCTTGTCCAATTTATCTTGCGACCTAGAATGCATCTTTTTTGGCAGGAGGGGCTCCAGCACGAACCTAAAGAAAAATGTTGTTGCTCAGATCAATAAAACACTGTTTTCAAAACAACTAATTTTTATTTACATATTTCCCAAAGTCTCGCTTGAGTTAATGAGGCTTTGCTAATCCAGGAAAACTCATTAGAGGGAGAAGGAGGGGGCAGAAGGTCACAACAATCATAATTGTCTCATAATAAAAATTACTGCAGAACTGCCAGAGAAGCGGAGCTGCAGATTTCCCTGCTCTGCAGTAAATTTATTGGTTTCTGGCTGCACAAACTCCTGAATTTCTCATAAAAATGGGTTTCTCTTTCAGCACTGCCACTCTCCATGCTGTGGCACCTGGAAACTCCAGTCCCACCCCCTGCCATGGCCAGGGACACCTTCCACTACCCCAAGGTGCTCCAACCTGGCCTTGGACACTTCCAGGGATGAGGCATCACTTCCAGGGATGCAGCACTCTTGGCTAGACAAAGCATTTGATGATTTATTTTATATTATAAATGAAAAAAAACACTAAGACCACACCTAGACAAAATCACGCTGGCAGATTTTAAGACTGTCTTAAACCACCACATTACAAAACCAAAACCAAACCAAAAATTCCCAAAGAAGGACACTTCGTAGCCCTGGAAGAGCATTTCCCATGCCATGGGGTGCATGCAGGTACAGGCCATCATCTTGGCTGTGAAATTCCAGAGTATTCATATTTCAGATGATTTGCAGTGACACTATCCTAATCCCCACCATTAGCAGCAATATCCAGCAGCAATATCCCAAATTATTGCTATTTTTTGTTGTTGTTTCCACTCTGCATCAGCTCATTTGATGGGAAGATGCTCAAAGCAGCACCTGCAACAGCAGCAGCCCCTGAGCCATTTCCCAAAGCACGGGTGGGGAACAAACCCATGAGTTTATTCATCCCATTTAACAGACAGGGAAAAGGGAAGGCAACAGTTTGCCCAGGAGCACAAAGAACCTCAGTGGCAGAGCCCAGAGCAGAGCCCAGCTCTCCCAACACCAGGACTTTTTAGGAACCTCAGTTGTGTATTTTGGGCTGGGCGGTGCCAGCACCTCTGAGGGCGACTGCAAATTTACAAGAGGAATTTCCATCCTTCAGCCAATGATTAATTGCTTCCCTTCCAAGCACTATATCAGGACTATTAATTATCTGGATTATTAATGTATCTGTGCTAAAATGGGTCAGCACACTGTGCTCCAACTGGAAGCACTTTGGGCCTGCCAAGAGCTGACAAATCCCCCTGGACCCCGAGATTCTTCCACTTCCAACCACTGAGTGCAAATGCTCACAATTTGTATTTCTAAGTCCCATTTTAAGCAGGGAATAAACCCAAGGCTCTTTTTTAAAGTCAGTTTTATTTATACATAGAGTTGGGAGTTGTAAAACACGTCCTGTGTCAAAGTCTGCTTTGAGTCTTTGCTGCTTAAAAGCTCCAGAGCAGGAGCTGGAAATGGCATTAAATAGAAACTGGGTGATTTGGGTAAGACACTGCTTTAGCTTCATCATGTTTAATTGTTTTTTAGCTTCATCTCTGTTCTCAAATTTAATTTATGAAGAGACATGGAAAGACAAGAGAACTGACCATAAACCACCAACTACAGCAGGAACAGGAGGAAACTTCAGGTGAGCAGTGCCAAACCACCCACATGATTTTACAGCCACCTGAATTTTTGAGGTCTTTCATGGTATTATTTACATCTGATGATTTTTTCCCCCTCCTCCCCTCCCTGATCAAAATGAGGGGTATTTTCAGGGCTTCTCAGTGACCAGAGTTGTTCACCCTATTTTCCTGCATTGCCCTGGGCTCAGAGCAGGAGCTGAGCTGCACCATGATCTTTGTGGGATCTTTGTAAAAATACACTCTGAGGAGACTCAGATCCTCGAAATCTGCTACGTGACACAACACAGCTGAGAGGTGAACCAGAAGGAAATAATACCCAATGAGAAAGTAAAATACATTTAAAGATTTTTTAAAGAGGCAGGGAAAGAATCGATATTTTTCTTCTGAGATAGAACAGAGTTGCTCACTTACTTGGGATGGTTGTTCTGCCCAAGTTCCAGCAAGACAACTTTGTTTAGAACTAGTCAAAACTCAGGATCTCTGCTGTCCCACATTTACACCAATGTGTGAAAACATTCCAGAGGGCAGTGGAACGAGAGCTGAGCTGTGCTCTGGTCTCAGCTCCTCCCAATGACTAAACAAACCCTTTGTAATCAAGGCAAGCATCCCGTTGGTCCTTAGGTGCTGGATTTAATTTGACTCGATGCCTTTAGTCTCTAGCCAGGTAATAACTCCCCTCTGAAGGTGCACAGGAGTTTCCAGCACATCCCTGTAAATCAGCAGCCCTTCAGAAGGCTTTAAAAAACTGCTGCCTTGGTCAAATATTGCATTTCTAGATTACAGGGGTGCCTGAGGGGAGGAAGAGAGAGAAGGGACTTCTGAGGCCGCATGGAAAGCCCAGACAGCAAACAGATTATTTTGTTCTTTGAGGGATGTGACTGTGAGACAGGGCTTATCAACAGAATTCCCAGTTCTCATGTGAAATATCTTGATAAGTCTTGAAGTACAATCTTGCCATAAGCAGCTTTTCCTCTGGCAGCCAAAGTGAGCAGCAGTGATTGAGCAGTCAGGTAATCCTGCCCTGAGCTCCTGGGACAGGGCTGGCTGCACACACGGCCTGCAGAGCATCCCTCCTGCTCTCATACACCAGTGATACTCTGAAAAGGGGGAATGGATCTCCTCTTTGGGGTTTTTTGGTGTTGTTTGAATGCTTAGAGGGCAAAAAAGAGCATTGTGTTTATCTAGGTTAGAGAACAAAAGACCTTGAGAGAAATGGCTCTGTAGGTTGGGGTGTTTTAGCCAATATTAGGCTGTCACTTAAAAAAATCATGGAATGGTCTGGGATGGAAGGGACCTTAAAACTCACCCAGTTCCAGGGGCAGGGACACCTCCCACTGTCCCAGGCTGCTCCAGCCCCAATGTCCAGCTTGGCCTTGGGCACTGCCAGGGATCCTGGGGCAGCCACAGCTGCTCTGGGAATTCCATCCCAGCCCCTGCCCACCCTGCCAGGGAACAATTCCCAATTCCCAATATCCCATCCAGCCCTGCCCTCTGGCAGTGGGAGCCATTCCCTGTGTCCTGTCCCTCCCTCCCTTGTCCCCAGTCCCTCTCCAGCTCTCCTGGAGCCCCTTCAGGCCCTGCAAGGGGCTCTGAGCTCTCCCTGGAGCTTCTCCTCTCCAGGTGAGCCCCCCCAGCTCTCCCAGCTGTTTCCAGCCCCGAGCTCTGGGAATGCTGAGCACCCTCAAGCCCCAGGGTGCTTTAGGGACAATCCCTGGCCGAGGATCCCCCACTCACCCGTCGGAGCCGGGCCGGGAGGGAGTGCTGTCCGAGGAGAGGGAGGACACGGAGGCCACGGACAGGGGCCGCGACGACGAGGGCATGGTGAAGGAGCGGACCATGGAGCGCGGCCGGCTGCCCCGCCGCTCGTCCAGGCTGGAGAGCTGCAGCCAAGAAATGCCACATCTTACTGCTTCAATCCCAAAAACCCCATATCCACGTGCCAAAGGGAACGGGGGAAGGTTCCGTGGGTTTTCTTCCAGGTAGAGTTCGGTATCGTTAATAAATTAGTAACAACCAGTACCTCATGTTAGCAACAAAGAAATAGGTTCTAAAGGAAAACCACCCAAAGGACTAGAAAGAAAAATTTAGGTTCCCACAGGAAGATGTATAATTTTAAGCATATTTCAAGAATTCCTTTGTTCCAATGGTATTTCCATGCTTTTTTACATCTTGCTTTTTAAAAACAATCTTTGTACATATTGTTTTTTAATCCATCTTTGCCATCGTTGTGACTGCCCTGTCAATGTATTTCAATGAAATGGACTTCATAAAAACCCAAAAAACCCAAAGTAAAAAACCCATGAAGACAAAATTTATGTTGAAAATATCAGGAGAGCCAATTTACAGAGTGACACCAGGTTAAGAAGAAGATATATGAAAGTTTTGGTTTTGTTTCAGACAATTTCAGAGTTCTGAATATTTCTCCAAGCTTTGTTAGTCATTAATAACTGATATATGCATAAAATAATTGAACTCTTGCAGTCAACAAATAAGAATCTCATGCTGTTTAATTACAGGTATATTTTCCACCCTGTCAACTACTGGTAAATTGGCCTTGTACAAGGAAGACAGAAGTGATAAAACTCCATCAGTCCTGAAAATTCTTACTGGTGGGTAGAGTGAAATTAGAGAGATAACACCACTTTCCAGTCATCTCCTTGACGATGTAAATGGATATTACTGAAGTGACTGACATGCAGGTATCATTAATGTTAATTACTTCTGTTCTCCCTGGGAATAAATTACTGTTTGAACTTTTTCCTGAATATATAAATTCATAAGATGGGATCCGAAGGACCACAAACAGAACATCAGTTAAAGGATACCACAAAGGCTGGGATTTTCCCTGTAAGATCTCAGTGTCCCCAGTAAAAAAAGATGTCATTGCTATAGACAGAATCCCAGAATTATTTAGGGTGCAGAATCTTCTGAGATTGAGTCCAAGCTGTGCCCAGTCCTCACTTTGTCCCCAGCCCAGAGCTCAAGTGCCACATCCAGGAATTCCTTGGACACCCACAGGATGGAGACTCCAAACCTCTTTGGGCAGCCCCTTCCAATCCTTGACAACCCTTTCCATGAGGAAATTCCTGCTGGTGTCCACCCTGAGCCTGCCCTGGCCCAGCCTGAGGCCGTTCCCTCTGCTCCTGTCCCTGTTCCCTGGAGCAGAGCCCGACCCCCCCGGCTGTCCCCTCCTGGCAGGGAGTTGTGCAGAGCCACAAGGGCCCCCCTGAGCCTCCTCTGCTCCAGGCAAAACAGGATCTCATAATAGCACCCAATGCATGTATTTTTGACTGAATTCTCAAGTCTATCCTGAATTAAAAAGCTGGTCGCTCTGTTTGTTCTGATCTTCGCACTCAACACTCAAAAGCAGAACAAACCTCCACTGGAAACACCACAAAATTCTTTTTCCCTCCTTTTTCCCCCCTTTTTCCCCCTTTTTCCCCCCTTTCCCTTAAGGATGAAGCAGCAACTGGAAAGAAGCTGCTGGAATGAGAAAAGCATGAATGTCAGTCCCTCTAAACTCATGAAGTAGGAGCTGTGGTTTTCCTGCCTGCCTACATTCAGTGTAGGTACAACCACACGCTACCACAGAGCAGCACAGCCCTCCTTTCCCTACAGGAATTCCACCTAGGAAAAGGTGACATTCAGCTCTGGAAGAATCCTGCTAAGTGCCCATTTTTAAACTCATTTTTGTAACCCAAATCCTTCAGAATTGAAGGATTATCTTGACTTTCAAGGAACAGACTTGGGCACTTTAGAAATTGCTCTCGTGCTCAGAAATGAAAGCACCAAAGCTTCCTCAACATCTCTCATCTGCTCAGGATTCCATAATTTGATGATCACTGGGAACAACCAGGAACTCTGCATCTACACTGCTTTTTTCAAATCAGTGGAATCATCACAGGGGAAGAGAGAGTTGCTGTAATTTCAGGGAATTCCAGATACTGTGGAAAGGAGGAATTGGGAGGGAACTTACGATGGCGCGGACCCCGTACTGCTTTTCCACCTTGTCCTTCAGCTGCCTGAAACACGCCTCCATCCTCTCGTGGAATGGCCTCAGGGCCTCTGTCACCTTCTCCCCATGGATCCGGATGCCCTCTGCCAGGAATGGGATCTGGAAAGCAGAATTTGGCTGCTCCACCCTGCCCAGCCCTTCCCGAGAGAAGGGACGGGGCAACGCTCCCACAGCAGGGAAGGAGCTCGTGCAGTAAAAATAATATTAGTGAGAGTAATTGTAACACTAATAATAATTAGAACAACAATAATAGCAATAAATTGCAACAACAATAAACTATGAAAAATGACAGGAATTATTATTATGATCACAGTGACCATTGTCATTCTTTGCATATGATGCACGACAGGATCTAAACCCCTGCTCTCCAGGATTTCCCTTTTTTTTCTGTTAAGCAAAGTCCTTTAAATTTAATTCAGCCCTAATTTTGCCCAGAAATCCCATACTGGATTTATCCCACAGCACAAACCCTTCTGGGATACTCCATCCTCAAGCCCCCACAGATTCTGTACTGTAAAACAGCAAACTGATGAATGATGAGTCTCACACCAGGTTATTAATATCAAATCCTTTCCCAGTTCCATGAGGATAAAACCCTGAAGAAAAAAATAGTTTATGTTTTCTTTAATAAATGCTCTTTCTAAAGCTGCAAATGAGCTCCATCCTTGGACAGATATATATTGCAGAGCAATATTTATTAATAAAACATACAGTTTTATATGCTATATAGTTCTCCTTAGAAAAATTATTTTATTTTCTCTGGGAAGAAAACAGAAGAGGGAAAAAATTAAATTAATTCTCTTTTGTAACTGAAAATAATCATTTATCTTCAAGGCTTCTGTCACAAAATATCCATGCCAGCACAGGATTATATAATTAGTTCCTAGTGTGGAGGTGTAGCTGACCTTTGGAAATGTTTTAAGAGAGACATTTTCTTTCCCACAGCTACCCAGACACACCATTAGAGTTTTCTACCTCCACCTCAGGAAAAATATTTCCTCTTCCAGGTCCGTTTCAGCCCACACAGTGCTCTGATTCTAACTCAGATATTCTCTGCAGCAATCAAGCTAAGAGGCTTCTTCTTAATAATTCATAATTAAATCATAATACTGATTAAAAACAGATTTTTCTAATAAGACTGAGCAGCAATCAGAAGGAGCAGCTTTATTAGTTAGGAGAATAATAAATACACAGATGAATTACAGATGAACAAACTCGAGAAATCTTATCAAGATGAGTCCCTGAGATTTGGCACTATTTAAATGGACAGAGGTGCTTCTCCTAAAAGACTGAAGAGAAGAACAATGATTTTTGATTTTTTTTTAAATTGTAGTGGCTTCTAGTTATAACCATATGCATTTGCACTCGACAAAAATTAAACATGAAACCAAAAAGTTTCCCTGCTCTCAATATATAAATGAATTTCTAAATGTACATAATTACCAGGCCACACTGTGACCCTCCTGTTCTGGAGGGAAAAGTGGCCACTTGGCTCATTTATTTTAAAGAACTGTTGAGATTGGAAATGGATTCTTTTTAAAAAACCTGGAATTACCAAGGTGAAGCACATGAGCTATCAGCTCAGCCCCCTCTGAGACCATTTTATGGGCAGAAAATGCACTGGAGAACCTGTCCTGGGGATCAGCCACCTCCAGGCTGGAAAATCAAGAACGGGAAATGAATGACATTATTTGTAGGAAAAAAAGTGTGGGGGGAGGGAGAAGGAGAAGGGAGAAGGAGAGGGGAGGGGAAGGGAAAGGAGAAGGGGAAAGACCAAGAAGATGGAGGAGGAGAAGGAGGAGGACAAGAGGAAGAAGAAGAAGAAGAAGAAGAAGAAGAAGAAGAAGAGGAAGAAGAGGAAGAAGAGGAAGAAGAGGAAGAAGAGGAAGAAGAGGAAGAAGAGGAAGAAGAGGAAGAAGAGGAAGAAGAGGAAGAAGAAGAAGAAGAAGAAGAAGAAGAAGAAGAAGAAGAAGAAGAAGAAGAAGAAGAAGAAGAAGAAGAACAAGAACAAGAACAAGAACAAGAACAAGAACAAGAAGAAGAACAAGAAGAACAAGAAGAACAAGAAGAACAAGAAGAACAAGAAGAACAAGAAAAAGAAGAAGAACTAGAACAAGAAGAAGAAGAAGAAGAGGAAGAAGAGGAAGAAGAGGAAGAAGAGGAAGAAGAGGAAGAAGAGGAAGAAGAGGAAGAAGAGGAAGAAGAAGAAGAACAAGAACAACAACAACAACAAGGAGGAGGAGGCTGAGGAGGAGAGAAAGAAGAAGGAGGAGAAGAAAAAGGAGAAGAATGACAGGTTTGTTAATCTTTTTCAGAGGCTGAAATTCACGAATGTCCCATGGCTTTGCCACAGAAGAACGTGAGGCTGCTGAGTCAGGATATTTGGCCTCCCTGTCCAAGACCACTTAATCTTTAAACATTTATCAAGTGCAGGAAGAACCTTCCAACCCTGTTACCATTTCTGTTTCACCTTCTTCTACCAACTTCCAAATTCCTCCTGTGTCTCCTTTCCAGACACAGGGAAATGTGGTGATGACTGACGTGGAATTTTACACCTCCATGAGTCGTTGTCAGAGGCAGAATTTTGCCATATTCAGGATATTCCCAATTAATTTGGCCTTGGAGAAAGGGCATTTTCTTATTTCATAACACTGTTCTTGGCCGATATTAAAATTTTATAAAGTTCCACTGCAACTTCAAATTATTCCCTGATTTGTTTTTCCCCCCCTTTTTTTTATTTTTTTCTTAAATCTTGATCTGCTTGGCTGAAAAGAATGAAAAAAAATGACATTGATTTGAATTATTAAACTAATCTTTGAAAACAATCTTTCAGAGCAAGGGGATCATAAAATATGAGCATAAAACCTGAGTTTGGTATGCAGCAGTTCTTTCATCTCTGTAGAAGGAGCACAAGGTTTTGATTTGCCGTGGTATTTTTCTGTTTTGCTCTGCTGTAAATACTTTAGCTAAATTCAGAGTGACTAATGTCATCAATCATTCATTTCTCTGCCTTAATTTCGATCAATCATTTCATTATCTTCATGTTAAAATGAAAGATCAGCCTGAAATGGTGCAGTTGCATGGGAACATTTTTTTGCCTAAGTTGGAAAAGCACCAAGAAGGACAAAAAACGGCCATTGCTTTGCTAATGGAATTTATCTGAATTAATAAGAGACAGAAACAAAATACACACTTGAAGTTCACAGGAATTATAGAAGGATAATATCCTGAATTCCATGGCACAACAGAGAAAGAGGTAAGGGGATGAAAAAAATTAAATTTAACTGGTCAGCTGGTAATACAATTGTCAGGCTCCTATTTCATATACCCAGATTGATTTATGCAGCAGGGAGAAAATTCTATGTGATTACAGAACTCCAAGCCCCACACTATTGGAAAATGAAATCTCCTTTTTGCTTTCCGTCGCTGTCGGCCCAGGATGAATTCAGCCCCTTCCAAGGCTTCCATTCACAGCCCTCTCCCAATATTTGGGTGCTGATTCCCACCTGGCTGGAAACTGAAGTAATTAGAGAGGAATTTTAAATTTCAGGATCCCCTAAATGTGTATGAAACATTCAAGGCAATTTAAAAGCACTGAAAGGGCTTTTAGTGATGCTGATTTTCAGATATGAAAATAAATTTTGATCCCTTTTCTCTATTTTCCTGGTTACTTTCCTGGTTGTTTTGGAAGTACAAAACTGATGGGAAATCATGTGTTTAAAAACCCTGAATAATTAAAATACAATGTGATCAGCTGCCATACCTATTTTCAAATTGTAATATTATTTTAATACACAAGTGGCACCACAGTGAGCCTTTGCTGAGGGAAAGTGTGTTTGGAATTCATTTGAAGTATCACTCTCAGAGGCAAAGACACAGAGCTGACACCAAGTCAGTCTGCTGGGACCAAATTATTTTCCTCTATAAAACTTAAAGCTTATAAAATCTAATCTTTTCTAAAAGCTCACAAGAAAATAAATAAAAAAATGCCTTTTTTTTTTCCAGACCAAGAGAGTTTTTTACTCACTGATAGTTTCAAGGCCTTCAGAGGATATTTTATTTTTGAATTCTGTAGCTTTGGTTCTACTACCTCTAAGATTGAAATCCACAGAAATGTAAATTATTCCCTTTATTATAAAGACAGAATTGAATATGAAAAGACAATGATTCCCTTTCTTCTTCTGTGAGGAAAAAACCCATTTCCAATCAACCTGGTATGTTTTTAGTTATCATAAAATTATCCTGAGACCATAGAAAAATGTCCAGTATGTGACTATGGCACAAAACTGGAATTGTCTCTTGTTTGCCCTGAAAAAATATTTTCTCATCGGATACAGATGGGAGATTGTCACTCACTATGTTTACAAAAAAAAAATAAAGAAAATATCTTGATCATATTTGTTCTTTGCAAGTTTATCAAAATGAGCAATTATGTCAGATTTGAAAAGATGAACTTTAACTCAAGCTCCAAGACAGATTTCAACGGCAAAGAAATGTATCCAAGGTGAGGATAATGTCTGAATTTCCTCCAAAGTGCCACCAAGCTGTCTTTCCACAGCAGCTGCTTCTGCCAAACCTGACTTCAAGTTTTTTACCTGCCAAGCAATCAGATCCTTCAGCTTCTCAATCTTGTCATGATCCTCTGGATGCTCGTGCATGTATTTTTCAGTAAAAAAAGCCTAATTGAGAGAGAGAAATGAGCCATTATTTCAGAGAATGAAACATCTACGATCAGAGAAGAATGAGCTACAAAGAAGATAAATTGATCAACTTAAAAGTTCTGTGAAGTAACAGCTACAAACACAAAGTGAAAATTATGGAATCACAGTGATTTGGGTTGGAAAGGACCTTAAAGCCCCGCCAGTGCCACCCTGCCATGGCAGGGACACCTCCCGCTGTCCCAGGCTGCTCCAGCCCCAGTGTCCAGCCTGGCCTTGGGCACTGCCAGGGATCCAGGGGCAGCCCCAGCTGCTCTGGGAATTCCATCCCAGCCCCTCCCCACCCTCCCAGGGAACAATTCCCTCCCAAAATCCCATCCAGCCCTGCCCTCTGGCAGTGGGAGCCATTCCCTGGGTCCTGTCCCTCTGTCCCTTGTCCCTCTCCAGCTCTCCTTCAGGCCCTGGAAGGCCTCCCTGAGGTCACCCCAAAGCTTCTCCTCCCCAGGTGAACAATCCCAGCTGTTTCCACCCTTCCCTGCCAGCAGAGCTGCTCCATCCCTGCTCTGGCCTCTCTCCATGTCCCTCCCGTGCTGGGCCCAGCAGGTCGGGGAATGCTGAGGGAGTTCAGGCACTTCCGGCCTCACCTTCTCGTAGTTGGCGAAGCCGCCCATGACAGCGGGGTCCACGATGCCGTTGAGCAGCATGGACAGGGGGTTGATGGGGAGGTTGGGGTCATTCAGGTGCTGCTGCACCATGTTATTGATCTTATCATTGGTCAGCTGCATGGTTTCGATGGCGTTTTCCAGAGGGCTGATCTCCACCTTAAAACCAAACAGAAGGAGGTTTCAAACCAGGCTCAGAGTTTTTAACCTGCTCAGCAAAACCCCACGGGCAGAAACATTCCAGGCCTTCCAGAACTGAGGTTATTTTGGGATTTTTTGACCAGTGATTACCAGAAAGGGTGATTTCAGGCACTGAGGTATTTGGTATCTCTGGGCTGCAGTAACTGATACGATGATGGGTATCAGTGGAGGAAGTTAACTGCATTTTGCTGCTGCAGGAGGGATTACAGCCCAGCACAACATCCAGAAAGGCTCTGGCAGCAATCACGTGAGGTTTTTTGGAGGATTATGGAGAACATCAGAGATTAAGGGTTGGTGAGTTTTAGCAGCACAAAGAAGATCCAGCTTAACGTAACAGTAAGAAAGAAATGATAACTTTAACATGGATTTTCTGATGGAAAATGCAATCCTAAGCCGCTCAAAAATCAAGAAGATATTTTTGCAGTGATTATTTTGGTGCGTTTCCAAGGACATCGAGTTGAATATGTTGATGAGATGACATCTAAACTATCTGCTGTGCTTTTTCCCAAGAGGTCACGAGAGCATCGAGAACTGCAGGGAGAAATTTTCTTTCCACCTGGACTTCAATGAAGAGAGTCCTCAGATGCCTTCACGGGGTGAATTAGCTCTTATGCTGTCGAAAACTTGCTTTATTTTAATTGACTGACCTCCAGATACTTCTTATGCCCAGCTACAATGTCTTTCAAAAAGTTCATGTTGAAAAAAACAGTATTAAAATATTTTAAATATTAGTGAGTGGGCTGAACATCAGTTACTTGCAGTGACCCAGAGTACAGTCCTCACTGGAAGACACAGCCTGCTTGTATTAAAAAAATGATGTGGTAGGGAGAGGAAAGGAAGGTTAATTGAGGCCTGTGAGGAAAATGCAAGTGTATATTTGATTACAGCCTCATTTACATAAATGCTACATAAACAAAGCAGCACTTCTACCTGGCTATCAGTTGCTTACCCCGTTTCTGAGAACCACTTATAATCAAATCTCTTTAGTTGTTACTCTTACACCTGCCAGCTGATTACATCAAGGATGTTTTAATTAGCATTTTGAGCAGCCTGCCTGCTGAATTATTCTGGAAGGCAGGGAAGGAGCCTGGTGTCTCTGCTGGGAACAGGGAGCAGGCCAGGCTCGGACAGAGCCCAGCGTGCCACGGGGGAGTCTGGACTGGGGAGTGAAGCCACATCCAGCATCTGATTGGGCAAGAACTGCTGGGAACATCACAGGCTAAATTTAGGATTCTGTCATTTGTATTAATGGCCTTATAACTATGCAATAATGTGTTGATGAACCATTGCTTTTAAAGCTCTTGAGCATCTCCAGAAATTAGCACTCATTGAGCTGACAGCTTTTTGACTTTTCTGTAGCAGCAATCATGGCTTTCTTTCTCATTCTCCTTTCTTTTACTACTCTTGTAACACTCCCTCTAATTTTTTAAAAGCAGATGGAGAATTGCAGTTGCCATCTCACTACTACAAACTGGGCTTTGGAACCTGGTGAAAGCTATTTGTGATAAGTGTAAATTCTGAGCCTTGTTCCCAGTGCCTTCCTGACTCTGGGCACTCCTCACTCTATCCAGGGAAAACAGGAATTACATTCTCCTGAGACATTTGCACCAGTACAAAATTCCAAGATAAAAACAAAACAGAGATTAGCATTTGTGCTTTTTAAACTCAAGTGTGATTCAAAATCTGATTTCTAATTCCCTGGCTGGTCTCAGCAAATTTTTCCCCTACAACTCCTTGTGTCCAGCTAAAGCAAATCAGATACAGAATAACAAATGCTGGCCCCAAATTCCTTGCAGATAATGAACAGATTGCAAAGGTTTAGGTAAAAGTACTCAGAAGGAATTTGAAAAGCAACTCTGCATGTTCCTATGGGTTATGTAACATAAGACACTGCATTTATGAAATTACTCCCTTCTCTCAGCACTGATTTGATGCAATCTCACCTCTCCCTTTAACGATATTCCAGATCCATCAATAAAATATGAAACATGCAGAGCTGCTGGAGTATCCTGGTGCTTAGCAAAGGATCAATAATATCTGTATCCATAATCACAATTCAGCATTACAGGGATGTAAACCCTGTGATCCTCCTTGCAGCATTTTAGCTGACAGGGATCTTGAGGAAAGTCAATACCCATTTTGTAGGAACTGTGCCAGAGGAGGTCAGAAGTTATCTGTAGCAGTCTTCCCACATATTATTAAGTTCCATTCTGCTATCATTTCTCAGCTGTGCAACTCACACAATCCTTGCTCCCAACAAGGCTGACAGGATTTGTGCCCATTTTGATGGCAGGCAGAGCATGAGGGGTGTACACAAAGTGCCTGTCAGGCTCTGCTCTCTGCTCATCAGGACTGGCATCAGATGTGCCAGCCTTTACAAACAGCACTTCTTGCCATCATGAAGATAAATACAATCTTCTCCATCAGGGTTATATTGAAACTACGAAATTCATTAAAAATTCAATGTGTTTTATTCAGCTGCCTATTACTGTCACACATCACATTCATATTCTGTTACTATAGATACCGTAGTAATTTTCTGCATTACTTCTGTTCATCCAAATACAACTGTCCAACATAACCTCAATGGAGCAATGAAAAAGGTTTTAATTAATCATATGCAAATTGTTCTTTTCCTTTAAAAATAAGCCTCACAAGAGAGATTTCAAAAACGCAGTAACAATGTTTTTATTGCTACTTAAAAATTACAGCTGCATAAGAATAATTTAATCTTAAAGGCGTTTAATGGATATGTCTTATCTAAACAGTCTAAATGGTTGAACAGAGAAATGAGTAATTTGGAGTTACTCTGTGAGGTTGCTGAGGGTATATTTAGCTAAATATGGAGAAGAAACAAAAACAACCTTTAACCATGAGTGGTAAGAAATGCAGGTACAATGCCTTTGATTATTGGGGTATTTTGAGTTAATGACAATCAAAATATCCAGATCTTCTTTTATAAAGTTCAGGCTAGATTCCCTGCGAAGGAGCAGGGCTTCCCTACACCACCTCAGGTCCCTCTTCATTCTAGGCACCTGCTGAGAGACACAAATGCTTTCTAAAAGGGCTGAAGGCCTTGGAGAGCTGGCTGCATTCCCTTCCCTCGGGAATGGAAACCTCAGCAGGTTCCCTCAGGACGTGCCAGCTACAATCCCACTGATTCCTTGTTCACAGAACCAAGCACAGTCACTGAGACACACAAATGCTCCCTGGCTGTATAAAAACCCCATTTTTTTACACAGTCTCAATAAAGCCAAACTGATCTTACCATGAAAACTGATTTGACTTCAAACCACCTGAGGATCCCTGGTAATTTATAGGCTGTCACGTAGATGGTTCTCTCAATCCACATGTTCTGCAAAGGGAACACAAGTGTCACGTTCTCGATGGACAGCTGGCACCCCGAGCAAAGCCCTAAAACATCATCACCAGGACAAGGACCAAGGTATGGCAGATGTTACAGAGCCAGGGGGGAATTCCAAATGGAAGATGGAGCAGCACTGATTTAAATCTGGTACGTGACTTAGCAGGGAACAACTGCTCCCTTTCTGAAGGAGAACACCACAGAAAGATCCCCTGGTTTCACTGGATGTTCATGGAATCACAGAATGGCTTGGGTTGGAAAGGACTTTAAAACCCAACCAGTTCCAGGAGCAGGGACACCTTCCACTATCCCAAGGTGCTCCAAGCCCCATCCAACCTGGCCTTGGGCACTGCCAGAGATCCAGGGGCAGCCCCAGCTGCTCTGGGCACCCTGTGCCAGGGCCTCCTCACAGCACTCATTTTATTGACCATTAGATGAAACAAAATGGTTTAGTAAAAAAAAGCAAAAAAAGCAAAAAAAAGCAAAAGTATTAGTGACAAAAGATTTTCAGATGCCTGACAGGAATCTTCATGGCAAGACAAGTTTCAGGTGTAACAACTTAAAATCCTTTCTCAGAAGAGCTGGTTTTACAAAACAAATACAGCTTTGCCCGTTTTTTTTTCCTATTGGTATAAACGAGAACATGATAAATTGGCTTAATTAACTTTCTATGAAAAATAATCCCTTTAAACCTAGAATTTATTTCTCACCAAGCAAAAGATAATGAATGAGTCAGATGCTCAAAATAGAGAGGGATAAACAAGCAAAGCCAAAGTGGTTTATTTTCTTCATAATTTCTTACTGCAAATTCGTTGTCTGGGTTTTTCTCCCCTTTTCGAACAGGGCGTGAATACTCAAAGCGTTGGACTTCATTCACTCTGTAGAAACTGAAAAAAGGGAAAAGAATCATGGAATCACAGAATGGATTGGGTTGGAAGTGACCTCAAAGATCATGCAGTTCCAAGCCCCAAATGCACAGTGAAAATCAAACGCTGTCTGTTTAGGAATTGATACTAAATTCTAATATTAGAGGAAGTTTATGAACAAATATGGGATCACTATTTTCCAGCGAGTTGGAATGTGTGTCAATATTAAAAATCACCATTAAATGCCCTCACAATGTCCACGGCCCTTGACTGTGCACAGATTCCTAATACAACAATGATGTGTTATAAAGGGACTGAGAAAACAACAAAACCCAACCCAAACTCACCTCACTATTTGCTCTGACACCGGCCTGTGAAATTTCGAGGGTAAATCCAGTTTGGGCTTTACAGTGAAGCACTGAATATCTGAATTTTGGGGGTTAAGAAGTGAAAAGGGAATTTCAGTCACACAGAGCAAACAGCTCAACAGGAACACACGCCCAGAAAAAGGACGAAACAACAAAACTGGTGCGTTACACCCGTCACGGCAGACGTGCAACAGGTTGGCCACAAATCCTTGACCTGAGCTGCTGGATGCACTGGTTGTACTGGTTGTACAGCCCAAGGATACACTGGCCAGAGGAGGTTTTGATGTCATCGCCGGGGGGTGACGTTGTCTTCATCTTCTCGGCGTTGGGGAACTGCGTCAGCAGCCGCGCCTCGAAGTCCTCGCGGCGCTCGTACTCCTTGCCCCGGTAAATGAACACTTTGTTCTGCAAACAGAGGCACCCACAGCTGGCACCAGCACCCCCAGAGCTAAAACCAGTGCTCCCAGTACAGAACTGGGGCCGCAGAAGCGCTGACACCAACGCTGTTAGCGCTTCCCAGTACGCGAACAATTTCACGCTCCTCACACTGTGCCGTAATCAATTCTTTATCAGATTTTTTTTCTCACCTCCAATTCCATCCTGAGATCATTAAGCCCGTGTTTACCTTTAGGTATTTTTATTTATTTTTATTTATTTTTATATATTTTTATAATCAAAACATGATTTCAAGGATCTGTAACACTGGCGGCCATTGAAAATATATTAAGAGAAATTATTACCAAATCCAAGATGTATCTTCCACCTTCCACAGCTAATGATGGAATGGATGTCAATAAATAAACTGAATTTGGCTTTTTATACATAAACATTTATTCAAATAAATGAGCAAACAAGAGTAGCAGAGAAAAATAGAAACAAAAAACAATGCAGATTTAAGGAGAATATCCAAAAATACTGACGCTTAAAAAAACACTCACATTAATGTATTAGATTTTTGCCATTATAAACTTTAAACTTTTTATAACTTTAAAATTAAGTTTATTGTATTTATGAGCATTGGTTTCTTCTTTGCCAATAAAGAAAATGAAGAGATATTTTATACAGTCCATTTATATGCTGAGTTCATTAAATTCTAAAGGAAAATGTAAAAGACAACTTGCATATTTTTAACTGATCAAACATACTAGAGCAAGTTTGGATAAAATTTGCATCTGAATATGCTTAACCTCATTACTCATCTCAAAACGAATACTTGGTGAAAAAATTATACAGCACTTATTAAAAAAAGGGTGTTTTGACTGGGGGTAGGAACGTGGAGCTGTTCACATTTGCCCAGTTGGGTTTAATTCTGCAGTGGTGCCTTTTGAAAAGCTCAGTAGGGGAAAGGAAGGTGATAACAGATGGCTAAGAAGCCTCTGTATAACTGAAATTTATGTATATACATTTGTAATTCCCAGGGAATGCTGGAATAGAGGGAAAAATGAGGATCTTCTCCATCAGCAGGGCACTCAACAGCCTGGTTTTCAGAGGGCAAACTGGGGAGGAATTCATTCCTGGGAGGGTGGTGAGGCCCTGGCACAGGATGCCCAGGGAAGTTAACTAAATAATATAATAATATTAAATAAGTTAACTAAGTAATATAATAATGGGTTATTTCCATGTCACCAACTGCCAAGTGCCAGAGAATCATAAAACAGATGCAATTCAGACATGTTACAGCTCCACTTTTCTTTAGCCACTAATTCAACCCATAAAAATCCTAATATTAGTGGAAAAAACCTTGAAATGTCACTAAAACTATGATCCTGGCATCAACCAAGTGACACATGTCTTAAATTGGTACATGGCACAGACAAATCAACAATAAAAATTGCTATTAAAGGTGTCACACATACCTTTGATAGTCAACTTCATTTTAGTGACAATGCTGGAAAGGACAGTCACTTGAAAACATGGTCACATACAAAAGGCTTCTCTACCATGCTCATATATATATATTATATATATATAAAAATTTATATTAACCTGCCAGGTAAAAATGTCATTATTTCAGATGGTTATGACCCCGAGTGATGGATTGGGTCATTTATCTTCATTTCTAGTGATACCCTGAAGAAATAGAAAGTACTGAATATGTTTGAAGAGAAAGTTTTTCTACTAAAATTCAACTATTCCATCTTAGAAACCAGAAAGGAGAAAACAGTGTTTGTTTTATACACCTAAAAAATGCCTGTCAGTGTCGGGCAGGTTTCTCCAAGCCAAGGGAAATTTCCAGAGCAAGAAACCTCTGTGGAAACAGGTGACACTTACCCTTATGAATGTTGGGAATCCCTGGCCGTAGTATCCAACAGCAAAATAATCTGGTTTTGGTCGTATCACCTTCACAATGTTCTCATAGAACTGGGCTTGTTTTCTCTGCAAAATAAACAGGAGGGGTTTGAATGACCTGAGCTTTTAGGAGATTCCTTATACTTAAGATCTTGTGTGCATCTCTAAATTAAAGATGTTTCATTCCCCTGTTTTTCCTCACCTTTATATCAGATTCATGGCAATATTTGGAAATACCAGACTCTGTAGCCATGATTTTTCTACTCGTCATGGTCAATCTGACTGTTCCCTAAGGAATATCTCAATTTTGATGAACCTTGTCATGGTGAACCTCACTGCTCCCTATCCAATATCTCAATTTTGATGAACTTCATCATTGTGAACCTCATTGTTCCATATCCAGAATGTCAATTTTGATGGACCTCATCTTGGTGAACCTCACTGCTCCATATCCAATATCTCAATTTTGATGGACCTCATCTTGGTGAACCTCACTGCTCCATATCCAATATCTCAATTTTGATGGACCTCATCTTGGTGAACCTCACTGCTCCATATCCAATATCTCAATTTTGATGAACTTCATCATTGTGAACCTCATTGTTCCATATCCAGTATCTCAATTTTGATGGACCTCATCTTGGTGAACCTCACTGATTCACATCCAATATTTCACTGGCTGTGAAGGTCAGGAATTTGCAAGGCAATCTGAAATTTCTGAGGCCAAAACACCGGAAGGATGAAGCCGCACACAGCTTATCCCAATGGTGCTGACTTGTCAGTTTTGGGCTCTTACATCTCATTACATTTTTCTACTACTTCTCTTCCATATTTACAACCATGAATTTGCATATGGAAAGCAGGCAGTTGAGGATTGCAGGAAAATGTAAATTTTGGAATAAACACATGCATGTCAGACGCCATCTGCTTTCGATGCCGAGTTCTTCTTTATCTCTAATGATGAAATAATAGCAAATGAGCAGCTTCAGAAGATCTGTTCATTAACTTATTTTTAGTCTATTATTTCTGCAAAGAGAATGACTTCTGATCTGGGGGGAGGCTTAGTGCTGCTCCCACGTGACAGATAACAGTAAATGGCACCAAGACTACAAAGACCCAGATCTGACGAGTATTTCTCAGCTCGTCCAGAGCAGAACTATTTTGTCCTTTGTGAATTGTCTTAGAGGCTAATATTTATTATTGCTTGAAGAAAAGAGACAAGAGGGAGAACAGAAAGAACAAAAAACTTCTAAATTTTATTGTGGGAGGAAAAAAAGAGCTGTTCAGCAGCAGCAACAAGAAAAGTTGACGGGGTATGTGAGACCTGACTCATACGGGAGAGTGAATTTTGATCTCTGTCTTGTGAGGGAAATGCACACCAGGACTAATTCTGTGACTTCTCATCTCTTGGCTGATGAGAAGATAAACTCAATTGTCTGATGTGAGGATTGGAAGTTCTGGGTGTCCCTTCTTAGAAGAGGGAGAAACTCCATGGAAATATCCAAGGCCAGGTTGGACAGGCCTTGGAGCAACCTGGGATGGAGGAAGGTGTTCCATGGCAAAGTGGGTGGAACTGGATGAGCTTTAAGGTCCTCCCAACCCAAATCACTCAATCACTCTGTGATCATTGGCTGTGATGAATAAATTGCAAATTCCAACTCCTCCTCCAAAGTGGACCCAGTAGGATAATTAAAGAGTGGCTGCCTCTGAGAAACCCGTTCACGTTCCCACGTGCAAGCAAAGAGGAGATGGAAAATCAAAAGTGGGCGACTCAGAGAGCAGCCACCCCTGGTGAATGGTCACATCTGACAACCATTGCTAGCTGAGGAGCAATCCTACCCAATTCCTTTTATACTGAAATGAAGAATATTCTGTGCCCACCCCCCAGGAGCAGTGAGCTGGGGCTGTGTGGAGCTGAGTTCAACACCACAGGAACGCCCAGCTCAGACACACTGGGATAAAGAAACCAGACAAACGATTCAAAGAAATTAAGGAAAATGTACTCTGAGTGCAAAAGCAAAAGGTATCACAAACTTTAGAGTCGAGAATTTTCATATCCAATCTGGAATCATATCCCAACTCCTGTGGAAATGGCTGGGACCTGAGGAGGGACAGTGACAGCTGCCATTTATCTCTTTGGAAGAGAACAGGAGGAAAAAAATGGTGCAGGAATAATGAATGGGTAACGTCAGGGCAAAAATAACTGACTGGAGACATGAATGCTTGGGGATTAATCATACCTAAAAAAAGAAACGTGAATATAGAAAGACACTTGAGAGAGAATGGGGATTTTTTTTCATGTCCCCATTTATATTTAAATTCAAAATTTCCTTTTATACCCCAAATAAATCAGCTTAACATTACCAAAATGTTTTTCTTTCGGCTAAAAATAAATAAATTCAATGTTTTTCAGACAAACCAGTGGTAGCCAGTTAACTGACATTGGTCCAACAAAGCCATGATGGGTATTTGTTTCTGCATTTTACTGTCATTGCTATAGTATTTTTTATATAATTTTAAAAGCCCAGAAATTCAACTCTGAAATAAATTATTGCAGTGTCTATGTCATTAAAAAAACCTACCAGCAGTTCACTGAGTTGTTCATAATCAAACATTTCATTTTCATACTGTTCTGCAAGTTCTTTACCCAAGGCAATGGCCTCTTCCCACATCTGTTGGAAAAAAAAAATCACAAAACAGCAAAAAGAAGCTGAATTACATACCTTGGTTAAACATCAACACTGGAATCAAAGAAATCTGAATAAAGCAACCAAATGAATTGTGTCACATGCCTGAAAACACTGAGCATCTGACGTGCCAAAGAGCTGTGCCGGGGTTATAAATGTCTCTATTAATGGAATCATGGAATTGTTTAGGCTGGAAAAGCCCTCCAAGTTCACTGAGTTCAATTGTTCCCCAGCACTGCCAAGGCCACCACTGCCCTGTGTCCCCAAGTGTCACATCCACATGGATTTTAAATCCCTCCAGGGATGGGGACTCCAGCACTGCCCTGGGCAGCTGTGCCAGGGCTGGACAAACCTTTCCATGAAGGAATTTTCCCAAATATCCACCCTGAGCCTGCCCTGGCCCAGCCTGAGGCCGTTCCCTCTGCTCCTGTCCCTGTTCCCTGGAGCAGAGCCCGACCCCCCCGGCTGTCCCCTCCTGGCAGGGAGTTGTGCAGAGCCACAAGGGCCCCCTGAGCCTCCTTTTCTCCAGGCTGAGCCCCTTCCCAGCTCCCTCAGGAGTTCTCCAGCCCCTTCCCAGCTCCATTCCCTGCCCTGGACACGCTCCAGCCCCTCCATGACTTTTTTATCACTGAGGGGCCCAAAACTTAGCACGGGATTGGAGATGCCTCAGCAGTGCCAGTGCAGAGGGACAATCCCTGCCCTGCTCCTGCTGCCACACCCTGTTTAACACAACCCAGGTGCCATCAGCCTCCTTGCCTTGGTGGCACTCAAGGTGATCTGCTCCATGATCTTCCCTGGCACGGGATGCAAATTTACTGGATGCAAATCAAGTCAAATGATCAAAGAGCTTCAGAAGTAAAATGATTCTTGCCAGCCCATCCAGTAATGTGTAAACAGCCTGTCCACAAAGAAACCCAGGACCTAAGGCTTTGGAGCAAGGCTGGTGATTGATTATATTTCATAATCACCTCTTTCTCCCTCTAATATCTGTAATCTGTATTAGACAGGACAGGCAATTTGCAGATATTGCTTTGAACAAATACTCATTATATTTCCATTGGTTCTTCTTCCTCTTGTTCCTCAACCATGAAATTCAGCAGCCGTCTCAAGTGACCCAAAGAAATTTAACAATATCCTTCAGCTCCTCAGAAGGCAACAGTCTTAATGAGGAGAAGCAAGAATGGTTTTAAATGTGCATTTTTCATTTGTTTTTTCCACTCCAAAGATAAAGAACCACTCAAACCCAAAAATATGCTTAAATTAGCACACCAGGCTATCTAAGATCAAACTTGATGATCTACCTCTGCTGCTGAAATTTGGTTGGCTTTGCTGACCTCACTTTATTATAAAAATGAGTTTCAGAATGAGTTAGAAATGCAGATTTCATTAGCCTTCATCTTAAATTTAAATGCCCTGGCCACACCACCTCATTCTCCTCTCAGCATCAGGCCACGCGTTCCTTGCCCTGGTGGAATCCTGAGGGGATGCAGCAGCCAAGAGCAGGTGGATGGAGGAGGGCTGAGGGGAAGGGCTGAACACACAATTCCCCATTTTCCCCCAAAAACATCCACCTTTGGGGACAGGGAGTTTGGGATGAAGCACCACAACTTCCAAAGATGGTGGGAGGTGGATGCTGGGGAGAGAAGAGGAATGGTGACCTGGGGAAACCTTCACAACAACTGATCCCTGCATCCATCCTATAAAAATCCCTCAGTCTCATTCTCTTTTAAATCATTGTGCAAATAAGAGATGTTTTACACCCCAAAACCCAAAAGCTCCCCAACCACACAAATGAAATTCCACATTCAAAGCCCCAAAATCAGTGTCATGTGAATTCTACTTGTCTACTGCTCTGCAAGTTGAAATTGCATTTCTTAGTGTATCAGGAAAACTTGGAAAAATAAGACTATTAGAAAAATTCCTGGTTCTAGATGCTGATTTGAAAAATAAGAATAAAACATGAAGGATGAATCCTCAGCAAGTCTTCACATGGAACATGCCAATGTCACAAAAAGCAAGATGGGTCCCACTTGTCCACTGGCCATCCCTGCCCCTCTCTGGAAAAAAGGAGCCAATTTTCAAGTGGAGGGATGGACTGAAAGGTTATCCTGGTTAAACTGAGCAGGAATGGCTGCAAAGCAGCAGCCTGGAGAGGCAGGGAGCTGCTGATGGTGCAGGAGATGAGGAAATGCAGAGGGAAAACCAGTTATGGGAGAGGACAGGGAGAAAGGACAGAGACTTCTGCCCTCCAAGTAAAGACAAAATAAGGGCTGAAAAGTGCACTGTGGGGCTGAGCGAGGGGAAAGGAGCTTCTGAGTCCTGCAAAAACCAGCTGGGGTGATGCCTGCACAGAGTGGTGACCTAATTGAAGATCAAAAAGCCATGAATGCTCACAAGGAGCAGAATCTGGTTCTTCATTAACCTTTCCTTGCAGCTCCTCGTGATACTCGACCCCTCCTCTTGATTTTACTTATTTCTCCAACAAGGTTCAGAATGTTATTTATCTAGGGAAGAGGACTGCAAGGAGCATGAGTTGCCTCATGTTTGTAAAGTGCCTTGAAGGTGAAAAACGCATCAGAAGGACTAATTACAATCACGGTAATGAGGGATCACGTCTGCAGGAAATTACAAGGCAGCCTGAACGCTCTGCAACGCAATTTTTGCAAATGGAAGGATCTGAATGTTTTTATCCATATTATGGATCTAATCTAGCATGATGATACAGAGCATGTTTTTATTTTTAAACAAAAATTAACATGAATTTAAGAGTAAAGGCACAGTTGCAGAAGAAGGAGGACATTTGCACACACCAAGCTGAGTTAATTTTTGACTCAGAAGGGCAATACAGCCCCAATTTGAAGGAACTGAACTAATATTCATGTGTTTGTTAAGTCAGCAAGTGAAAGCTTTCAAAATCACTTAACCTTCCCTCATTTTGAGTGCCATTTTCTTCTGAACTTCAGTCATCCATAACTTCTGCATATTTTCATGTCTAAGACAACGGTGTGACCATCACTTCCCTTGTCCTGATTCCCTGTTTGTGTGTTCCAGATTTAACCAGTCCCTCTCCAAAATGAGACTGGAAATAAATTGAAGCCTAAATCATGTTTTTATTTGCATCAACACTATAAACAAACTCCCTTGGTTCCTCCCACTGACTCCTGGATAAGCACAGATGTGTTCCCAACCCATGTCTGGGAATGCAAAAGGTGGGTAGATTTAGATGGGATGCTGGGAAGAAATCCTTCCCTGGGAGGGTGGGCAGGCCCTGGCACAGGGTGCCCAGAGCAGCTGGGGCTGCCCCTGGATCCCTGGCAGTGCCCAAGGCCAGGCTGGAGGAACCTGGGAGAGTTGATAGACGCCCTTGCTTGTGACAGGGTGGGACCAGGTGACCTTTGAAGGTCCTTTCCAACCCAAACCATTCAGTGATTCTGAAAGCAGACACACTCTGCCTACACATCACTGCCTATAGATACCACAGCACTGCCACTGATTAAATAACAACTTTAGCAGAATTAAATCTCCTTTGATTTTTTTTTTTCACCTTCCCACCCTTGTCTGTCAACAGCATAAACACACCGGAGCAGAGGCTGTTTGCACTGCACCTCCTCTAGCCTGAACAAAGCCTTCAGATGTTAGTGAATATTAATATTAATAATGGATTCTGTAAATGTTCCAGAGCCTGAAAAATGAATCCTCAAATTAAATGTGATCCAGACTTAGTTCATGTACAACACACAGACAGTAATCACATAACCCTGCGTTCTTCCTAGCAAGGAAGTGGAGATGAACAGGAGAAAACCAGACCATGGAATCACAGAATCCCAGAATGACTTGGGTTAACAATCATCTCCTTCCACCCCTGCCATGGCAGGGACACCTTCCACTGTCCCAGGCTGCTCCAGCCCCAGTGTCCAGCCTGGCCTTGGGCACTGCCAGGGATCCAGGGGCAGCCCCAGCTGCTCTAGGCACCTGTGCCAGGGCCTGCCCACCCTGCCAGGGAACAATTCCTGCCCAATATCCAACCTAAATCTACCCACTTTCTGCTTAGAGCCATTCCCTGTGTCCTGTCCCTCCATCCCTTGTCCCCAGTCCCTCTCCAGCTCTCCTGGAGCCCCTTTAGGCACGGGAAGGGGCTCTGGAGCCTGAAGCCTTCTCCTCTCCAGGTTGAACAATCCCAGCCCTCTCAGCAGAGCAGCTTCAGCTATTAGAACAATATTTGTTTCTGGCTTAAATTACTGGAATTCCTTTAAAGTTCCTGTCAAAGTGAGTTTACAAGTTCTCCTGCTGACATTGTCACATTATTTTTAATGGAACACTTCCTGGTACTTTTTCTATCCAACTGCAAATACACGATAAAAAAGGGAGAAAGGGGAAAAGATTCTTTCCATTTTTGGAAAGTCTCTAACTTTGTCCCTCTCCAGCCAAGACTTCTGCCTAGGAGAAAAGCACCCAGTTTTTGTTTCTACTGCCTCTTAAAAACCTCACTGTGCTCCAGCACCTCTCTTTGGAAATCCCAGCAGTGTGGTTGCTCCTTCAGAGGAGCAGTGAGAAGTTGGATTATGGAACTCAATTTCTCAAGTGGAGAGAGCCCCAAACTCCAGAGGCCCAGGATCACTATGGTTGGAAAAGACTTCTGAGGTCATCACCCATCAAGCATCACCTTGTTAAACAATAGACCCCGTCCTCAGCTGTCAAATCCATACATTTCTTGAACAATTCCAGGGATGGGGACTGCACTGCTGCCATGGACAGCCTGTTCAACCCTTTCCATGAAGAAACTTCTCCTAAAATCCAACCTAAACTTCCCCTGGTGCAACTTGAGGCTGCTTCCTGAACTACCTGGCTTTCCCCTCGTGCAGCTGCACCACACCACCTCCAACATCCCAGAAAACCAACCCAAAGCTGGAGATTTTTCCACCATTCTCAGCGAAACAGGAACCGTGTGTCTCACATCCCCTGCACAACCCGCTGCAAAATTCAGCTGTTTACTCCAGAGCCAATTTATTCAGGTGAGGACAGCACGGCTGCGGCCCGGGATCCTGATAAATGAAATCTATATTCTTGAAGGTCAATAACTCCCAATCTGCTGCCTCGCAGATTTCCTGCCTTGGAAGCTTTCCCAGCTTTGCCCAGGACATGGCAAGTCTTCTGGAGAAATGAGTTGTACAGGGAGCTGCTACACAGGATTTGTACGAGGTACAACTCATTAATGGGAGAAACAATTTATCTGGAGAGGGTACCAGGGAGAGAGGCTGCTGATACTGGAAGGAAAATGCTTCTTTTATACTCAGGGGGTAAGAAAAATGTGCAGAGCCTAAATTTAGTTGTGTAGACACGAGCTGCAAATTGTTATGGGCAAGACTTTGCAGATGCAGATCTTTTGTAGGGAAAACCCAGTGATTTAATTTATTTTTCAAGCTGGATTGCTTGTTGGCCAGAAAGAACTACATGCATCCAATTTAGTTTTTGAGGTTAATAGCAGCAAAGCAGGATCTCAGGGTACTTCTGAGCTCCTGCAGAGTTAATGGTCAGGAGCAGTGAAATAGTCTGGGATAAGAATATTATGGTGCCATATTCTGACGTGTGAGGGACTTTCTAAGCTGGTTAAATTTCAGGTGGCGTTAATTAACCAGCATGAAGGCTTAATATTTTAAATAAAATGCTAAAACTCAGCGTTTCTCTATTGTCAGTACTGCATTCAAGATACAGCCAGGTTGGACACTCTTTAAATAAATAAATATATTCATTTGGAACACGGTCACAGTCTGTCTCCTCCCTCTCCCAAGACTCTCTGTCCTTCCCAGCTCTCAGGACGGCTCCAGGGCTGAGCTGGCCACGAGCCTCACACAGATTTTTGGCAGACAGGTGAATTTCACCACTCACTTGTTAAGATGGAAGAAAAAGCCATTTGATGTCATCCCATGAGCCAGGAAAAAAGGCCTTTTAAGCCCAAGCATGGCATTTGCTGTATAATATCAGCTACTTTCTGTTCTGTGGCTGCTGTAAAGCACCAAAAGCTTTTTTTTGGAGGAGGAGGAGGGGAGAAAGGAGGAACAGAAATAAATGAGAAGCATGCATTCATTTTTCTTTTTTCTCCTCAGGACCAACACTTTCAATTTATGGAGGAGCAGAGGAGAACCTGTCCTGATTTATGGGCAGCAGCACCACCAGCACACCTGAGCCCGTCGCTGTTCCCCCACGTCACCAGGCAGGAGTAGGGATGCTGCTGCTCCCCTTGTGGCTCCACAGACAAACCTGCTTTAAAACACCACCTTATCTTGGCCAAGGAGCATTCCCTGGATTCAGGAGTTCATCAGCAGTGATTTCCATCAACTCCTTCCCACAGGAAAAATGTCACCCCCTCCCTCATCCCTTTACTCCCGTCACTGTTTTCCCTTCTCGCCTTGGGATATCCCGACCCAACAATCTCCAGTGAAGTCCCTGCATTGAGGGCTTTGATGGAAATCACAGAGCTTCAGGAAAATGTGGAGAGAGCAAACACTTGAGAGCAGCTCAGAGGATGGCTCAGACTGCTGGGATAAGCCTGAGGATAAGGATTTTAAGGGCAAAAGCCAAGAGAGATGGAGAGGAGACTGGAAGTGAAGTGCAGTGACTGAGAACCATCTAGGAGAGAAAAGGATCCCTATACCAGGGAAACAACTTTCCTTTTGGAAAGAAGGAGCTTAGAAAAAGGAATGAAGAGCATAACTAATCAGGAATCAAATCCATAAACTAGAACAACTTCAAAATGCAAAAGTTATTTCTGAAAAATGCTCCTTCCCTGAAGGTGGAAGTTGTACTTCAGCTTTATAAAAGGTTGGTTTAAGGATCAAAAGTCACATACAGGTAAAAAAGCAAACTTCCCACGAATAACAGATGAAAAATAGAAACCAAAATGAGGAATCCTAGATGGATCTTGAACTCCAAGTACCAGGGATACTCATGGTGAGGGCCAGCATTTTGTTCTCAGCCCTCATGAGGTGCCACATTCCTGCCTTCAGGGCAAGTCCTCGCTCCCTTTGACTCACTCAGAAATCTCTCAGGCACTTCTGGGCCAGAAGTGAAGTGTTCACTCCATTCCAGCCTGTGTGTGGAGGCTTAAATCTAAATTCACCTGCCCATGAATGCCAATATTTAAAGGATAAGCCTCGTGGTTGGCTTTCAGTAGACAAGGAAACTGTGAATTCCTCTGGGAAATTACTCTGCCAAGAGAAAAGGATCCTGATTTTTGAGAGGCTGAACTACACCAGCCTTTAAAAAACAAAACCCCCATGTTTTAAACCCAATTTTAGGAAATCTCTCTGCTCCATTTCCTCTCCATAATGTTTCTAACCCCCACATCTCCCTCCCTTCCCAAATCCACAGCTCCCCATCAGGGAGGTTGGGGTGGGAGATGTCACAACTTGGGAACCAAACTCCTGAGCTTCTGTAAAAGCCTGGAAGTGCCTCCACAGCTGTCCAGTGGTGGTGACCTTCTTCTGACACCTCTTGTTAATTAATGGAAGGGAAATCAAACAAGTGGGATCTGGAGTGAACGGCCAGGCAGGGACCCAGCTGGGTGATTATGGCACAAAAACCAGGAATTGGTTTGGGCATGGGTTCAGTCTCCCAGAAATGCACAGAGGCTGCTGCAGGTGTGGTACTGACCATGAGAGTTAAAGCAGCTGCTGGGCTACCTCTGCAAACTGCTCAAGGAATGCAAGAAGTTGATTTAACTTAATGTCAGAACATCCCAAATGAGAGGATTACCTTCAATCTACACTGGAAACCTCCACTTGGAGCTTCCTGACATTTGCAAAATCACCTAAGATGAATATTCTCAGTGTATATTGATTTTTTTATTTCCCTTTTCATGGAGTAATACAAAAAATTATCACCAGCTTGAGTGACCAGAAAATGAGAGGAGGAATATCTGTAAGTAGGAAGGAGCAGTTTGGAAATAAATCATCTCCTCACACACACAAAAATCACACAGGAGTCCTGGCACTGGAGTTCTGCACAGAACTGGTGCTCAGCAGAACAATTCCCAGTGCCTGGACACCATCAAGCACCAACAGGAAGCCATAAAGACATAAACCAACAAAAAAAAGCCAGGCAACTCCTGGTTTTCCTTCCAGCCAGGAATGTAAGATTAAAATAAGCTTTAAAATCAGCTGTGACCCTCATTCAAGTGAGATTCTTCTCATTCACTCAGGAAAAGCTTTTTGGGCAGCAGGAACTGTCCCCAGGTCACCTCCATCAGCCCCAGCCCCAAACAGCCACTTGTGCACCACTCCACAATTTTATTTTTACAACTTTTTTCTCAGTCCAGAATTACAGTTTTTACCCCAATCCAGAACTACAGCTTTCAGCATCGCTCATTAGCAACTTTTAAATATTGCATTAAGATAAACGATAAAATTTGACTTTTTAAGCAACATTTCTAACAAAATGATAGAAATGATAGCTCCTATCAAATTTATTCTAGGATTTTAATCTGATGCTGCTAAAAACATCTGGAAAGGATGGGTTGGCTGGGTAATATTCTAATTCTAGCAGAAAACACCATTTCTGTTCACCCTACAGAGTTTACTTTTAAACCCCAAGTTTACATTTCTGAAATGTTCTGACAAAGACATCCCTACTTCTGTACTTGAACATTTTGTGCCTGAAATATCCAAACACTGATCCATCCCTGTCTCCCACATGAACCCCCTTCCTCTCCAACACCAAGCAACGCCAAATGCAAATTCCTTCTGCATTAAAAGATGCAATTGCAATGAAATATCCTCATCCCAGAATATTTATGATATGAACCACAGACACCCAGGCCCCGAGGGAATTATTTTTGTGTACATGAGGAAAAACAAGGGGAGCTGAAGGATTCTGTTAGCTCTTGTAACTGCCAGAAAAAGTCCTCCAAATTACATGCATCACTTTTTTATTTGCTCCATGGCACCATATGCCCATATATTTACCCTTAAGAGAGGAGTTATAAATGTACCATTGATATCTTTTGACTTTTTTTTTGCAGTATCATTATCTCTAAGTGCTTCCTGAAGGTCACTGGATGCAAACTATGTTTACTATTAAATTTATAAGTTTGAGAGAAAAGCAATGAAATACATTTGCACTTTTTTTCTTTCCTTTTTACCTTGCCCTTGTCAAAGTAATGGATAATTTCTTGATAGAGCTGATCTTTCAGCTGTCCTTGAGTAGCAGCTTGGTATCCATCCCGCTGGGTAAGATGTGCTGCACATGCTTCTTCTGACCACTAAATCACAGAAAAAAAGGGGAAAAGTGAAAGCAAATCCAAAGGTATGAGTTCTGGAGTGAAATAAAAGAGAGGGGCTTTACTTAAAGTAGTGGTAGTGCAGTTAATGCACCAACAAAGGGTTTTTTCACAGCTGTGCCCTTTGCTTCCTTGGGCACAAGGAGCATTTATTTGGATGCTCTAATTGGAGGCTAATTACATCCATCAGCTGGAAGGGAGCTTCTGGAGGTGGCTTCCTCTCCTCAGTGAGTTTGGTGAGAGTGACCTTGGCCTGCTGATGGGCACAACCCACTGGGGACACAATGAACACCTCAGGGGACAGAAACCCTGGAGGCCAGACCCACCAGCACAAAGGGCAGGGCTGCAGGCAGGGAAATGAGATGGCTCAAACTCACTGAGGATCTTCTGAGGCAGGGATAATTAACTTTATCCAGCCTGTCTGCAATTAGCAGCTCTGGCTCCTCCAGCAAATGCCTGATGGATCAAGGGAATCATGGAATGGTTTGGGTTGGAAAGGAGGTTAAAGCTCATCCCATCCCATCCCATTATCCCATTATCCCATCCCAGCCATGGCAGGGACACCTCCCACTGTCCCAGGCTGCTCCAGCCCCAGTGTCCAGCCTGGCCTTGGGCACTTCCAGGGATCCAGGGTCAGCCCCTGCTGCTCTGGGCAGCTCCCAGATTAATTTCCAGAATTATTGCTACTTTACCTCCTACATATTATTAATTTTCACCCAATCACTTCTTGATTTGGCCAAAATGTTTGTGTTTGGGTCATGAAGACACCTCTGGCAGCTCTGTTCTGAACTCTGTTTCTGAGCAACACAAACCTGCTGGAGCCTGCAGTGTGATGGCATTTTTTTCAGCATGCTAAGAGCTGCTATCTTCTGTTAGTTTTGAACACGTCAATTTTGAGAAAAAGGGTTGAAAACACAACAAAAGTCTCTCTTCTTGAGTGTGCTTCATCAGCTTGCAGTAATTTGGCCTCTCTCTCTCCACAGACAGAGCCTTCTTGCAGATTTAAAGGTGAAATTCTCACACGCTCTCAGTCCTGCCCTCGATGTGATCCCATTAAAATCAGTGGGATGAAATACCTGCCCGTGATGAGTGTCATTGAAAATCCTGTCCTGAGGCTTGACAGAAAAACTCAATTCTCAGTCACACCCCCCCAGTATTGCTGCTCCTCGGGCAGCACTGAACTCCTCCCTCCACTAAGGGCTGCAGGAGCAGAGACTCAGATTGGTGCACTTCTATAATGAAGTAATTCCAGCCTCTAATGAAATTATACTCACAAACAAACATCCACTCAGGGATGAGGAAACCTGGGACAAATCCTACCCTGGCATTTGCTGTCTGCTATTGATTTGCATTAGAAGGAAAGAAAAATGGAAATTTCTTCCCATGAAGTTCTTCCACTGAATTCAAAGGAGCACATTAAGTGAGACACTCACCTGCTCTCTGAACACATTTCCTAAGAAAAGCCTCAACTGGCTGAGCTCTGATTTGAGGTCACAGAAAGTAAATTGTCTAACCAGTCCCAGCCATGCCAGGTGAAAGTCTGAGTGACGTTTTATGGCATGGTTTATTCCATCATTTATTCAGGACACAGCCCCCGTGGAAGGGCACGAATCCTTCATCCTGTCTAAAAGGTTCAACCATGTGAAGTGGGCACAGTGCTTTTGCACCCCAGATGAATCTTAGAGATGTTTCCTCGTGTAATAACCCTCTAATGATCTCAAAATACAGTAAATACATTTCAGAGTGTCTTAATTTAAATTGCACATGTACACTCTGCATGATATTTAGTCTTTTTATGGCTTGGATGCAGTTTACTCAGCTCGGAAGTACGAATAATTCTCAGTGCATCCATCAGAAGGATCTCATTTAACACCTTCCCCTTTTCAACTCTTCAAAATAGACATTTGACGCTCACACTTTGCTGGGGATTGCTGAAATGAAAGGCAGGATTGCTGAGAACAGTTGGCTGCTGAGGATGAGATCCATTTCCTGGATGAAGAGGGGCACCATGAGCACAGCAGGGTGCAGTAACACAATCCCAGGCTGCTCTGGGTGGGAAGGGACCTTAAAGCCCATCTCGTTCCATCCCTTGCCACGGGAAGGGAAACTTCCCCTGGATCAGGAGGCTGCAATACACTTGCCATTGGAATGAGCAGGAGATCAAGGGGAAAATGAAATTCTCATTTATTCTTTCCCTGGCTCTGTGCCCCTGGGGGGGTTTGTGTCCTTGAGGGGAGAGGAAAGAGATCCAGCACTCCCCGAGGGAGAAAGATTTCACTGCAGGTTGTGACGTGTGAGGAAGACAAGCAGGACTAAATCAAACTCTTCCAAAACCTCTAATTCTTATCACATTGAGATTTTTACTTTTCCCATTAACTGCTTTTCAAAATTAAAACATAAACCTAGGAATTCAGTGATGCTTCAGCTGTACTGAACGTGATTTCACAACACAAGTGTCTGCTGGCAAGAGCAGCATCTTCCTAAATGATAACCAGGAGGGCAGAGTGGGTACCTGCTCCCACATTTGGGACACCAGCACGTAAAAAAGCTGCATGTTAGAGACAACATCTTCTCTCCAGAATGTTTTCAGCAGATTAATGCTTCTGAAGAACAGCTTCACTCCATTTCTGGCTGGCAGTGGATAGTGTTAAACACTCAAATGCTTTATTTCAGGCACTTTCTGCAGGTAACATGTTATTTGTGCATATTGCAGGCTACACCAAACATCCCTTGAAGAGGAGCAATATTGTTGTGCCTCTTCAAATGTGCTATAAACTGGGTAACACTGCATTAAAATTATATGCACCTTTTAAAGGCATGACCTTGGAAAGAAGGCCATTTGAATCTCTCTACAATTTTCTGAAATCCAAACTGAATCAGTTAGAGACACCCAAGAGCACTCGAGAACGGGCTCCAGCACTCCTTGCACAAAAGATCTGTGGAGAGCTCATTTACTAAAATACCTGCTCAGAGGCTTTCACGTATTGTACAATCTTGGTATCTGCAATTTGGATTTTGTGGTGCTGACTTGACCACATTCCCTTCACTGCAGCTCAGGATCCACCTGTGCCATGCAGTGAAGAGCTGCTTTCCTCCGTGTGTGAATTCCACGTGCAAGGGAGAACCCAGAGCAGAGCTGTTCATCAAGTGCAGATGCTCTGAGTGACAAACACCCCCCTGGCTGGCTGCTGCTGGCATCTCCCAGACTTGGGATGTGTTTTGGGGTTTACCTTGAGGAGCTTTGCGTGCAGGAGTAAGGTGTAGGCAGCCTCTGTGTAGTTATCACACTCCTTGTGCAGGTCACACAGCTTGTACAGGTACCTGCCAGCAAGAGAAACCATGGCTCTTAACAAGAGTGGGTTGAAGATGTTACTCAGTAATTTATTTTGAAGATTACAAGGGTTCAAGTCTATCTTCAAACACGTAAGTATTTGTGGGATTGGTTAAAGTTCCCATTTCTGTGTGCAGGCAACATTTAGGACCATGTGCATTTCCACTGTGTTGTTTTTAAGGGACACTCATGGGATCATTAAGGTTGGAAAAGTCCTCCAAGATCATCGAGCCCAATCTTTGACTGAACACCACGAGAATGACTTGTGGTGAGTAATAAATCCAAGCCAGATTTTGTGCAAGACAGAACACTCTCATAGCTCAGCTATGGGGACAGAAATAAGTTTCCTTCTTTAACTTCAATATCATCACACCTCTGGCAGGGGATTCTCTTCATTTGTTTGATGATTTTTACACTGACAATTAAAAAAAATCCCCACAAAACTATTAAAAATTGTATTTTGAAAAATACAGTGAAAATCCTTTCAAGTTTGATATTCATTATAAGTTTGTTAACAGAAATTGGAGAGAATTTGGATGGGGGTTTGACAGTGAGAGACAATTTGTCTTTACAGAGATGCTAAACAGGGCAGACCTAAATAGTAAGAAGTAACTTCATGTGTTTGTCCACAATTATCAATCCTGCCATTTCCTATTCTTCTTGCAAACTTCTAAAAGACCAATTAAAACCATGTAAACAACAGGAAGAGAGTTCACAAGTGAAAACTCTTCCAAAAAGATAACAAGCACCTGAGAATGAATAATGATTAACATTTAGATACCTAAAATAGCATTGCAAACACAAACTTCATCATTTTAGCACAGCAGTGTAAGCAATAGTCAGCCAAAGCACAAATGGGGGGCTGTGAACCCTGAGGTTTACAGAAAACACAATATTTACATGTTCACTTGGTCTGAAAAGAGATTGTGAAAGCTTTAAGTTTAAATTAAGTATCAGTCAGGTATTATTTAACAGTTGTTTTTATTCCAAGTCACATCTTTTGTACCTCACCAGGAGGCAACATCATTTCTTTGCTCAGCCTTTGCCTTTTTTGTTTTCTTCATGAACAGAAGAATTCTGGCTCCTGAGTATTTCAGTGCTCCTTGTAATGGAACTGAAGGACTTGGAGAAAGGGGACAGAGATAATCTCCTGACTTTCACTTCCAGCACTCTGTTCCTGGTGCAGATAAGCTTTTGAATTACTTCAGGTTCAGCCAAGGTGTGATTTTTCATTACTCCTCTCCTCCAGCCTGCAAGTGACTGCTTAATATGAACTTAATTTCCCCAATTACAGAGCCTGTGTCAGGCAGTTTGTCACCAGTCATGTTTACAAACCTTATGTACATCTCTTCCCTCTCGATCTCCTTGTAGAAATTCTGAAAAACAACATAATTTGGTTACAAAGTCTTTGATTTCACACTTTGGAGTGTACACAGAACACGCTCCAAATTAAAAATTCATAATTGCGTAACGTCAACCTCCAAACTGCAAAATGAAATTTGCCTCCAGTGATGGAACACAAGTTAAATAACTCAGAAAATCAAATGCTGGGATGTTTCATGTTGCAATGTTTTAGAGCTTCTGTCTCATTGCAGAAGAATTTGCAAGAACAATACTGCTAGGAATCTGCTGCTGCCATTTGCAAGTCACACATCGTTAACCATTTCCAGCTGGAAACTTTCTAATATACAACAAACCCGTAATTTTTAAGCAACAGGTGCTCCATGAACTGAAAACTCCGAACCTTAGTCGAGCAATGCATCATCTGCTCTTGGATTCCAACAGTTTCCTTGGAAATACAAAGTTGGATTTGTGTTATTTATCTGGTTTTGTATGTCACACATTAGCATCGCTCTCCTCTGAGTGCCTCCAGCCTTGAGATAAACTGGTTAACAGTGCAAATATTGTAAATGCAAAATATGATAAACTGAGGGAGAGAGTCAAGGCATTTCTGAATCTGATTTCCATTTTGCCTCCATAATTTAAAATATATCTAAGAAAACAAAATACCAAAAATGTCCTTCTTCGCTGACTTAATAGATTTCAATGCTAAATTAAAGAAGTTTGAGGAGGCATTAAAAGAGCACAAACCCAGTACTAAAAGAGGGATAAATCCAATACAAAAGTGATTCCTTTAAAAAGAACTGGAATGCAAGACAGAATCCACATTTCACAGAGGAATGATGGGTTATTCCAGGGCTATTTCAGTTGATATAACTGCTTATTAGTTTTGGGTTCAATTCAGAAAACAAACTGCCAAGGCCACCACTGCCCCATGTCCCCAAGTGCCACATCCACATGGATCTGAAATTCCTCCAGGGATGGCGACTCCAAACCTCCCTGGGCAGCTGTGCCAGGGCTGGACAAACCTTTCCATGAAGGAATTTTCCCAAAATCCACCCTGAGCCTGCCCTGGCCCAGCCTGAGGCCGTTCCCTCTGCTCCTGTCCCTGTTCCCTGAGCACAGCCCGACCCCCCCGGCTGTCCCCTCCTGGCAGGGAGTTGTGCAGAGCCACAAGGGCCCCCTGAGCCTCCTTTGCTCCAGGCTGAGCCCCTTCCCAGCTCCCTCAGCCCCTCCTGGGGCTCCAGTCCCTTCCCCATCAGTGCTGGTTTAAGTGCAGATCAAACCCTCCAAGTTAAAGTACCACCAATGCAGGCAAATTGAATCCCAGGAAAACCTCGGGATCAATAAAGCCCCAATTAGGAACTCTTTGAGACCTCTGGGATCAACACAGTCCCAATTGGGAACTCTTTGAGACCTCGTGTGGGAACTGCGCCGAGTTTCAGCCGTGGGTTGGATTTTTGCAAAGGCAGGAATTTCACCCCAGGTACCTGGAGAATGACGAAAAGGCTGAGTGGGCCCTGGAGGGGAAACGGGAGTGTAAAATCAAGCTGAAGTGTGAAACCACGGCGACTGAAAGCGACGGAAAATTCCGCCCTGCGCCGCCTCCCGGGGACTCCAGCAGGCCTGAGCTCGGTGTCCCACGGTGCCTGAACCTGACAGCAGCGAATCACCCACAAAATCTATCATCTGCAAACGCCTGACAAATCCAGCTGCCAAAAACCAGCATCAGGAGATGCTGCTGGGAAAACAACCCCAACCCCCCAGCGTTCCACGGCTCTCCCATGGGGATGGAGAGAATTCCTGGGAGGAGGCTCCGAGCGTTCTGATGAAGGGATGGAGAAACAACTTCACCCTCCTGAGAGAATTCTCCCAGTCTGACACAGTGTGTGGTGACTGTGATTTGCTGTTTCCCATCCTGCTTGGAGACCTGGCAGGGTTTTCCACCAGTTCTGCTCAGGAGGACGCCGTGACCTTTCTGCGGGCAGCCCAGCACTTGCTGCATCACCAGCTGGTGACAACTCTCCAAGTCCCTCCTCTTTGCCCACTTCCCAAACATTCTGATGCTTTCTGATGTGCAAAGAGAGGAAAAGCAAACTAAAAATAAACGCCCAATTTCGGATTTGATGCCTCCATCTCCTCCCCTGCTCCAGTGGGCACCGTTTTGTTTATGGCTGATGAGATGGGGCGCTGTAAAGGCTGCACTGCACGAGGCCAGGACTGCATTAGATGCAAAAAATAAAAGCTGAAAACTACATTATATGCAAAAAAAAAAAAAGCTGCAAACTATTTACTCTGCTCTTTCCTGAACAAAATCCATCAGCCAGATCACATAAATGATAAACACTGGCTGTGCCTCATGTATTTGAGCAAAATCAAAGCTTTGATGATGATGTGGGGAGGAAAGCTTGGAATTCTCAGTGGCAAACAGTGCTAGTGGTAAAATCAAATTTAGTTCACGTAATTTTGGGGTCTCTGAAAGTTATTTTTCATGGCTGCTGATTTTTGGGTTGTAAAAATCTCCTTTTCTAAATCTCCACCAAAGACCATGATGTGTGTGAGTACAACGGGGACAATTATTGCTGCCAACTCCAGCCCAAATGGACCAAGATTTGTGTATGGCGTGGACACTCCAAAATTTCAGGATCTAAGAGGAGGAAATTTCCTATCAGTGAGGAAAACAAGCCAAGCTTTTCCTGTTGTGAATGAAAGAGTAAGTCCAATTCCTTAAAATAATTTGAATAAAGAGGCTGAGCAGAGAGCAGAATATAAATAGGATTGCAAATCCATGGAAACTTTGGGACTAAAGGCAGAGAACTCTGACATTCTGTATGTCAAGTGGTTTTCAGCCAGAGTTGTTTATACATCAATTGTAAATGTCAATGAACAGGCCCTGTAACACTTCTCCTTAAATCTTTCTGTAGAAACAATTAAAGAAGGGATAATCCATGTGTTCATAGATTCGCCTTCACCAAAAGAGGAAAAAAGTAGGAAAAAAACCTAAAGCATTGCAAATTTCCCCGAGAATCCCAACAAATCCAACTCTGCTTGACACAAACCCTTTGCTAAAGGTGCAGGATTCTGAGGGTAAGGGGGGTTTGGGTGATTTGTGGTGATTCTGTAGAGGTTTCATGGTGGTTTTGTGGTGATTTTGTGATGATTTTGTAGTGATTTGGTGGTGATTCTTGGTGGTTTTGTAGTGGTTTTGCAGTGATTTGTGGTGGTTTTGTGGTGATTTTTGGTGGTTTTGTGGTGATTTTTGGAGTGATTTTGCAGTGGTTTTGTGGTGGTTTTGCAGTAATTTGTGGTGATTTTGTGGTGGTCTTGTGGTGATTTGGTAGTGATTATGTGATGATTTTTTGATGATTTTGTGGTGATTTTGTGGGGATTTCGTGGTGATTTTTGGTGTTTTTTTGGGTGATTCTCCAGTGATTTTGTGGTGATTTTTTGGGTGATTTTTTGGGTGATTTTTTGGGTGATTTTAGGGCAATTCTACGGTGATTTTGTGTCGATTTTGTAGTGTTTCATAGTGAATTTGTGGTGATTCTGTGGTGATTTTGTAGTGTTTCATAGTGAATTTGTGGTGATTCTGTGGTGATTTTGTAGTGTTTCATAGTGAATTTGTGGTGGTTTTGTGGTGATTTTGTAGTGTTTCATAGTGAATTTGTGGTGGTTTTGTGGTGATTTTGTAGTGGTTTCATAGTGAATTTGTGGTGACTTTGGGGTGATTCTGTGGTGGTTTTGTGTCGATTTTGTAGTGGTTTCATAGTGAATTTGTGGTGATTCTGTGGTGATTTTGGGGCGATTCTGTGGTGATTCTGTGGTGACTTTGGGCGATTCTGTGGTGGTTTTGGGGTGACTTTGGGGCGATTCTGTGGTGGTTTTGGGGTGGTTTCATAGCGATTTTGTGGCGGTTTTGCAGCGATTTGTGCTCTTCCTGCTCACCAGCACGTTGACGGTGCAGCTCATGCGGTTCTCCTTGCTCTCGTCGTGCATGATGGTCCTGTAGTCCAGCAGCCTCTCCATCAGCCGCACCACCAGCTTCACAAAAGTCTCCCCACTCTTCGCCAGGTATTTGTGCTTCCTGCAGTGCTCCAAGAGACTGAAAAACCAATTAAGTTCGCCTTGTTAATCACACGCAGAGAAAAACCTTGACTCAGGTGCAGTTTTAAATATTGCGCATCGTTAACAAATTTTAATTATTTCTGGGCTACAAAGTTCATTGTAGTCTAATTGCTCTCTCTGCTGACTTCCCCGTGACATAAATTTTGCTGCTGATCAACACTTACATTTTGTCAAATAACACTTTGTACTGCTCATCTCCACGGCCTCCTTCCACTTCGTGATCCAGTTTGGTGATGATCTCGTTTTCGAACTGTAATTAAACAAAGCAAGCGTAAATAATCAGCTGGCAAATATTTCACCTTATTACTGTAGCCTCAATGCCTCACAGATTGGTTGGGTGCCTCGGTGGGATGTTTAGGCCCTGGTTTAAAGCTTGATTGACTTTTAGAGTTTGCAGTCTCTGGTTTTACTCTCCACGATGATCTCCTGCCCTACAAGGGCTTCTCTGGTTAAAGGAATCATTGGTCGTGTTGTTAAATGAAGTGTAAATATTTGCATTATGGAAAACTGAAGAACGAGATTAATGACAGGAATTGAGGGCAGGGAGAAAGGAGACACAGAATGTCCCCAGTGACAGAACCTAGCACAAAAATGCTGGAAGCTCTCTGAGAGAGGAAAGGCAACACCTGAGGCTGGATAACCCTGCTGGGTGCACCCCCCAGCAGCCCTGAGACCCCTTTTTAGCACACAGACACTGACTGGAGGACACAACCTGATAAAGCTGTTTATAAACCCTGCAGAAGAGAAGGGAGTAGTTTCAAACAACTCCAGAATAATTTTATTTGGGCAATATTAAAAGGATGCAAACTTAAGTGCGTGTTTTAAATGCAAACTGGGTAATTCCTCGGATTTTTAATTATTACAGAGGGTTTTAGCTGTTGCTGCTAGGAATGGATGTGAACTGTGAGTGGAGGAAGGCTCACTCTAGGCCTGCTGCTCTGTAATGAATCAGTGAAGTCACCTTATCCCTAATTCTTCATTAAATAAGCACAGACAGCCACAGCATTAAAGACAGAGGTCTCAGCAGGAGAGGCTGGGCAAGCTGGGAGCTCGTGGAGGGGAATGGGAGCCCAGTGCTCACAGGGGGAGCTCGGTGACAGAAAGTTGTCACCAGGTGTTTTCACTGTCACTTGCTTAAGCCACCCCTAAGGATGCTGAGGAGAAGCAAAGGGCCCCTGCACAAGAACAAAGAGTACCAACACTTTGTAAATGTCAAGAGATGTACTTTGCATCTGCAGGTGATATTAACAGCACATAATGTACCCATGGAGAAAGAAGGCATTGTCTGGATCATAAAATATTCTGGGTTGGAAGGGACCCTCAGGATCATCCAGTCCAGCTCCTGGCCTTGCACAGACACCCCAAAATCCCACCCTGGGCATCCCTGGAGCATTGTCCAAAGGCTCCTGGAGCTCTGGCAGCCTCAGGGCCGTGCCCATTCCCTGGGGAGCCTGGGCAGTGCCCAGCACCCTCTGGGGGAAGAACCTTTCCCTAAATCCAACATAAACCTGGCCCAGCTCCAGCTGTTCCCTCAGGTCCTGCCCCTGGTCACAGTGAATACAATGAATCTATTATTAAAATAATGACAGGAAAATGAGAAAAGGCAGGATAATGCAGTCCACCCCCTCCCAGAACCAAACATGTTCCCACAGTACCAGAGCGTTGAGTAAAACACTGAAACAACATAATGATAAAACAGAGAAGTCACAAAAATCCTGTTCCCTAATGAGCCCAGAATAAAATTGACTTTCTAACCCAATGTGAAAAATGACACTTGCTCCCAGCCCCAGCCCTTCAGCTGATGTAGTTTTTAGGAAGAGATTACTCAGACAGAGAAGAGCACTTACATTTGTCATGCAGGATCTCGAGGATCTTCCCACTGTCAGTTTTACTTAAACCTCTGTAAATCCACGCTTTGTTGGGCCATTTCCCCTAACAGCCTCTTGGGCTGAACAGAGCCAGACTTGTGGCATTTTGGGGGTTTTAAGGATTATTAACAGTATCTTTGCTCTTCAGTCATTCCTGATATTTCTCCAGGAGTCGCTGTGATGCCGATCACCAGAGCCGAATGAATAAATGTTATTTAACAGCAGTTAAAATTCCTTCTGTGGTCTTTCCATGGAGGAAGGTTTTATCAATACCAGCTGAGCTTTATGGAGCTTTGGAGGTTTATCATTCCCCATGATGGGAGCAGGAATGTGACCCTGGAGCTGCACAAGCCAGTGGCTCTGGGACACTGCACCTGGCATCTCTTGGTAAACTCCATTTTTCCTTTTCTCTCTTTTTTTTTCCCTAATGCACTGAGTTTTTTTAAAATGCATTACATTTAATTTAATGCATAAATAAGCCTGCAATTATTGTGATGGGATTTAGTCTCAAATGAAGAAGTGCCAAATTCCAATGTTTCCATTAGAGCCAGTGCCACTTGCTGAGGCTCCTTCCAGAGGCTCAGGGGGAATATCTGCACCATCAGTGAGCCACAGTCACATCCTCCTGTTGCCACTGAGAGCTTGAGGGGTGATACCAGGAAGATTACAGGACATTTTAATCCACTTTTCCTCGCAGCTGATCAAGATCTCAGCTTCTCTTTAGGATGAGAGCTGAAGTCTGAACTTGAGCAAAGAGCACACCCAGTGCTTCCTCTGTCTGTGACAATCTCCCGCCTGGAGCAAATAAATCAGGGTGAGCCATCTCATGCCAACTCTAACTGATCACTTTTGGGCTTGGGTTTACCTCAAGGAAGGCTGAATTTGTAGCACTGGCTGACAAGTTAATTTTGCTGTAGATGAGGAGGACTTCCAGCCCTCCAAGCTGCTATAAATTCATTTTGATGTGGGCTAATAATAATTTGCCATATAAAATTCAAGTGACAGATCACACCACCAGAAATTAGTCCTAACACAGAACTGGCACCCAAGTACAGCAAACCTTTGCTCAGAGGTTTTTATGAAAGTTGGTGGTTATTCCCAATGGTTTCATCCGTTCTCTTTCCCATTTTTCCACAGAATTCCAGCTGGGAAACAGATCTGGAGCCATTCAAAATGATGGGATCATTCTGGAGGCCACTGCATTACCTTTCTCCCTTGCTCCCCAGGTGGAATGAGAGAAGATTATTGATATTTTCCAAAAGGCCAGAAATCAAGAAAAACTTACACATTTACACTTCAACTGTAAGTAATTAAAAAATATTACTTATTGAAACCAATCCTTTGTGGGGGATTACTTATTTGGATTTGAATATTCAGTGGGATCACAGGAACTGGCAGAGTCATTCACTTGTGGCCTGTCTGCAAATCCACAGCACAGGGAAAGGGAGCTTAACCCAGGGCTCAGAAGTGGCAAAAAAACTTAAAAAGGAATTACAGGTTCTGAAAGCCAGGAGAGATTCAGTTAAACTGGGGGAAACTTCTGACTGAGGGGAATTAAATCCATCTGAAATTCATCATAACCAGCACGTGAAAATCAAAATGCTGGTGTGACTGTTTGGCAATACTGAGATTTATTGTTAAAATATGTTAGAAATGGGCTCAACTCTGAACAAGCAGAACGTGGTATCAGCAGTGACACAGGTCCAGAAAAGGTGAGTTACAATTTATGCAGAGTGCTGGTAGGAAATGAGCAAGGAAGCCACAGCTGGGACTGACACCAGGAGCTCTCCACGCTCCAAATTCCACGTTCCAGCTGAAGGGCTGGTTCACCTGAAGCTTTCCCTCCTGTTGCCACCACGGATCCATCCTGCTCACCCTGAACAATCAAACCAGGTCTCTTCCATCACTCCTGTGGCTCTGACAAATTCCCTTTGGTGCGGAGGCTCCGCTCCTGACACCGACCAAGGGAGAAGCCGAGTGGGGAAGGAGGCGTTTCCTTCCACAGGGAAGCTTCAGCCCCACACTGCTTTTAGGATGGGATTCCTGCTTGAGGTACAGGCTACTCTGAAGTTTTATAAAGGCTTCAAAGCACCTCCAGAGGGAGAGGACAAAATGGGCAACTCCAGCTTAATTCAGTCGGCCTTAATATAGTTCTGTAAAAACAAGAGGTATTTATCTTGTTCTCTCTCTAAATACACTGGGAGAAGAAAATAACTCCTTCTGTCTGCTCCTGGTTTTACCAGGCAAACCCAAATCCTCCTGAAATGAAAACCACCACAGGGAAAGCTGCCTGTTTATCACACAAACCATCACAGCATCAGAGGCCTGCAGAAAACTGCAATTCCTCCCCCACAAATCATGAGGTTGATACATCTGCTGGAGAAGTGGAGCCAATCTAAACCCTTGTTGATGTGACTAATAAGGTTAGATAATTGGATTTCTGGCAGATTAGTTTAACAGCAGCCAACCATGCCATTTGGAAGTTCTCTCTGGAAGCAGTGCTGGACAAGGATAATTGGTACTTGCATATAAAGGATATAAAGCAGCACATTACATCGACCCATTAAGCATCAAAGCTTGCCTAGGTACTGGTAATATTAAAAAAAAAAAAATATATCCATTTCTATCACTTCAGCACAAAAGAGACAAAAAAATGAGTGAGGAATCTACAGACCAGGCAGCCCCACTTCAGTTCCTGAGGAAATCACAGAGCAAGATCCCATGGAAGGTTTTTCCAGGTACACAACAGGCAAGAAGGTGACTGGGAAAAGCCAATTTACCAAGCTGAACATGAGAAAAATGTGTCCCCTTTCAGTGGAGCCTAAATGTGTCCTGGATTGCACCAGCAAGAGCATGGCCAGAGCAGCAAGAGGACAATTGCACTTGTTGAACCACGGCTGGAATTCTGTGTCTGGCTCTGATCCACCAGCTGAGAGACCCTGACAAGCTGGAGATGGTCTAAAGGAGGGCCACCAACATGGGCAGAGTGCTGCAGAACCTGCAATGGTTGAAGGAAATGGGTTTGTTCAGCTCAGAAAAAATCCAACTCAAACATTCCAACACCTAAAGGGTGCTCAGAGAGGAGGTGAAAGCAGAAACAGGCACAAGCTGACCCAAGGAAATTCCATCGGGAAATAAAAAGCAGAAAGTCTGAATCACAGAATCCTGGGATGGCTGGGGTGGGAAGGGACCTTATATCATTCCAAACCCCCTGCAACAGGCAAGGACACCTTCCAAAGGCCAGGATTAAACACTGGAATAGCTCACCCAGAGAAATGCTCTAACAACCCTCACTGGAGATATTCCAAACTGAGCTTCAGGTGGTCCCAGATAACCCAGCCTAAGGCCCAGGTTACTTCCAGTGGTCCCATCCAGCCTAGACTTGCCTTCAACCCTCTGCTTTTCCTGAGCCTGTGATCTTCATTCCCCAAAGGCCAGCCTGAGATACTCAGCAAACTCAGAACTGCATGATCAATCAGAGTGATTATTCCTTGCAGGATGGGGCTGGTTCCTCCAAACCCATGGAAAAGGGGGTTTTTCCCTCTGCACCTGTCCTGTCAATGCTACATCCATAAAGAAGCTACACTGGCACAGGAAATATTATGTCAGGTACAACCACAGACATCTCTGACTTGAGGATGAGGCATTTTTCTTCTCAAACAGCAAAAAAACCCCTTTCACAAAAAAGTGAAATATTTAAGACATTCATTTATTAAAATCAGCCAACTATTCCACACAAAGCTGGTTTCCTTCTGTCAGGAAAATTGAGGACCATAAATTTAGCTATAAAGTTACCCTCGGATTTTTCATGATCTATATAATTGTACAAATAAAAAACGACAAGCAACAAAAGAGAGCGTCTGACAGGAAACTGTTTAAATGGCATCCCAGAGAGCATTTCAATCTTTACAGTAGCACTGGAGTCAAACATGAGGCAAAATGATTATGCAGTAATTGGATGAAGCCAAAACACAGTTCACAACCTCTCCACACACCATCCAGCACAAAACAAATCAAAGCAATAAAGCTGATGCCATTTCCCTTGCTAAAGTCTCTCCACGCAGATTTTCATTTACTCTGCCTACAGATTTATTAAGAGCTGCTTCTCAAAAGCAGTTCACAAGAGAAGTATGGAAAAGGGTAAGGTTTTTCATCCAAGAAAGAAAACTGCCAATAGGAAGGGAAAAAAGAAAACAACACATGTCAAGCTTTATTCTCAAGGTCATATCCTGAACTGACAGAAATCTCACAGTGGGAAGGAGCTCCACTGGCTTAGTCCAAACCCTACGTGGCCTAACTAGTCTTAAACTCAATCCATAAGCAAAGTTTCAAGGGAAGCAATGTCAGATGAATGATATCAGGAAACTTTCTCTCACTCCACTTGTCTTTCAAAAGTTGAAGCTATCAGGAAAAGATGGTGTGTGTGTATTCAAGGGCTCCCCTCAGCAGGTTCAAATCAAATAGAATAAAAATGCCCCATTACTATTTGAGATTTTGCAGTGCCTGTAGAGCAAGAAGAAGCACTGATAGTGCTGGATGGCTTTTTACCTCTTCAAAATCCATAAAATGCTAAGGAAAATCAGAATTATAAGAGAGTAGAGATGATAAATCCTTACAGGTTATACTTTTGCCACATTATCAGGCTTCCTTTATGTCCAATTTATCTCAGGAGCAAACTCCTTGTGTGAGTCACAGTGACAATTTAAGACATCTGTCTTTGCTCCTGTGCCATAACCAAAGGTTTCATTTACTACATGCAAATTTCTCCTTCAATAACCACTTCAAACCAACAGATGAAAACTCCACAGCCCCTCAGGAGTTATAGGAAAGCAGCAAATCCGTAATTATATTATTCCTTAGAAAAATGAGAAATAACAAAACTCCTTATGTTTTGTCAAAGAACAGCCAAATCTGCCTCACTTTAACTGTCTGCAGCTCTCTGCTTACCCTCTGGAAGCTTCTGGTGGAGTGGAATTCACACTGCATCATGTCAAAGAAGATGGGGATCGTGGCTTTCCGCAGCTCCGTTTCCGGGATCAGCGTCATTTCCAGGATGGGCCCCACCATTTCTGGGATGAACTTGATTTTATGGGGGCCTTTAGGAGAAAAATGCATTTCAGAGTCAACAACCCCTGGCTTTGGCAGATGATGTAAAAGATGTGTTAATACATCCTCATGGAGCATAACAAAGCATGTTTTAATATCTGGCTCTACTGAAACACTTTTTTATTATTCTTATTTATTTGATGATGATGATGATGACCACCATTCTAATTATTATTATTAATTCCACAGGAGAGGAGGCATTGTCTAAATCCAAACCGAGAGGAGTTGTTGAATCAGTCCTCAAGCCACATTTCCCACGACATATTTTCACACCCAAATTTCCAGGTTTTATTTTAAAACACAGTGTGTGGCTGGCAGGGAGGGAGGCTAAAAGGCACATCACTTGTATTAACTTATTTAGACTCCTGTGTGAACACAATGTTCTCGGTGTCAGTCTATCAAAGTGTCACCACGAGTGCAGCCTAACAGAGCCTCGAGACATGAAAGCACAGCTCAGCCAGCCCACAATATGTCTCCTTTCCTCAGAGCTGAGCTGCCTGCAAAACCTGACTGCAGATTTAGCTTCCCAAGAGGAAGCTGCTCCTCCCCCCATCCCTGCTCTGCTCCACACAGGGAAGGGAAATTAAAGCTTACCAGGAGTGTGGCACCTAATAAATACTGGCCTAGGGACAAAGAGCAGGTTACTGTTTCTGTTATTGGCTAAATGGATGCAGAGTGTGTGTGCTGCAAATTATCTGGTGAATAAGTCCATGGAAAAATCATCAGGATGGTTGGCGCTGGGAGTGACATTAAAGTTCATCCCATCCCACCCCTGCCATGCAGGGACACCTTCCACTGTCCCAGGTGGCTCCAGCCTGGCCTTGGACACTCCCAGGGACCCAGGGGCAGCCACAGCTGCTCTGGGCACCCTGTGCTGGTGTTTCATCACCTCACTGTACAGCAGCACAGCCCTGAGAGCTCCAGGCAGAAGTTTAGGAAACACAGACACAAACACATTTCTCCACCAGCATCAGGCTGGGAGCCACTGGGAGCTCAGGACAGAACTGGAGATGTTCCCCACAGATGCCCCGCTAGAGATGGTTACAACCAGGTTCAAACATTGTTTCTATACCCAGTATCCTGCTCCAGATCAGATTATTTCGAGTCCAGTCCTCAGTTTCCTCCAGCTCTCAAACTCTTGCTTCCCACTGCAGTTACCAGTGGTACAGGACAGAAAGAGATTTCAACTCATTTTTATTCCACTGCACTACACCACTGTGACAGTAACCAGTGAAGTCTTTAATTGGTAGTTTCACTTTGACCAGAACTAACATAAATCTCAACAAATGTAATCAAGAAAAATCCTTTACCACCAAAACACGCTCCTTTTTTTAGCAGATATAATTTAAGTTCCTTGATTTGGCAAACTCCTGAATCCTATTAGCATTAGCAATCGGATCAGGGCAAATTAATACTCAAGGAAAATGGTGACTTTGGGTGCTGCTGCAGTGCTGGGGGCTGCTCAGGAATATCAAGTGAGAGGCCTAAAGCTTCCCTCTGTCTCCTACAAGGATTATTACATTGGCCTCTCAGGTGACAGATTTCTTGTGTTATGCCTGAGGAGTGTCAGAGCCAGGAGTGCAGAAAACAAATAACGGTGACAAAAGTTGTTCGTCGCGCGCCGACTGAACGCCGAGAGCTCTCCCTGTGCCACGGAGGGTCTTTCCATGGCCTCAAGCACAGGAATTCCCTCAGAAAAGGAACATCTTTTGAACTCGAGATGTGAAAAATCCACACAAGATTGGAAGCTTTGATTTGGTGATGATCTGTCTGCAGCTCTCTGGGGGAAGCCCCTGGGGCGGGAGCCCGGGGTGACGTCCGTCCCACGCGCATCGGTGGTGACACGCATGGGTTTGCTGTGACAGCGTGGTCCTGGGAGATGCTGGGCCACTAAAGAAAGCACTGGGAGCAAAGCAGGAAGGGAAACAACCCTCCCCTGGCCCCCCAGGGCATCCATCCCCCTGTCTGATAAACAACCCAGCAAGGAATTCACCTTTTTCCACTCCGTGGGAATGTGGGAACTCCCACACAGAGACTCCAAATGTGACAAGTCTGGGAGAAATTGAGGAGTTTCTTCTGAAAACCAACTTGTGCAGCTGCTTTAGGAAGCACATGCAAAAAAAGCCCCCTTTGAACATGCAAAACCTTCCCCTTGCAGCACCTTGTGCCTGGCCACGGGACGCGCCCACACAGCAGGAAGGGACCTCACCACCAACCAAACCCAAGGCGCTCTCCTTGCTGGATAACGTGTCATCCTCATTTCCCAGATTCCTCCCATTTCAATCAGGGCCACAAAAACCTGTGAGTAACTTGCCAGCAGCCTGCCCTGTCCCCTGGGCCGGCTGGGAACACGCCTGACTAATCCAGGGAGGGTTATGTGCAATGACTTCTATTTACGTAACACCCAAAGTTCAGGGCTATTTTTAACCCTGGCCTTCCCTCCAACGACATCGAGGGCCCTGTCAAGACACCTTTGGTGACGTCAAGCCCTGGGAGGGATGGTGGCACTCGCTGGAGGACACCAGCAAACCATTCCCCTTCACCTTGAGGAGCTCCTCTTCTCCATCTCCCCCCAGCTGGTTCAGACGTCACCAACAACAGCGCTGCCCTCCGAGCTGCCTTTCCCTGGCCACCCTTCCCACCGGGATGTCACCTGAAATGTCACCACAGCTCCTCTGCCACACGGCTGCGGGAGCCACCAACCACTGCACCCCCGAGCACACGACCTCCTGTCAGACTCGGGTTCTGTTTGCTGAACTGCCTCACAAAACCCTTTTCAGTGCGTGGCTTTTGAGTTCCTGCACTTCCAAGACAGGCCACGGCCTGTTTGGTGCTTTTTTGACACTTGATGTCTCAGTAAGGTTTAAGAAGCCCCAGTTTCAACAAAACACCGACTCAAAGTAACACATTTTAAAGTTCAGGTTGTGATACGTAAGGAAAAAAGGCTCTAAAATGCTGTTCTGCACTATAAATGTTCTTTTATTTTTTTTTCCTGCTCATAAAAATAGGAAGGTGTGATTGTTGAGGCCTCCCCTGCATCAGAAACAGGCAGCCAAGTAAAAACTTTAAGAATTCTTATTTTACTATTTCATTTCAGAAAAAAAAAATTATACTTTTAAATGTGCATTATAGCTGCAGGACTGCCTCGTTCCCAGCTGGGGAGTTTTAACTCAGCAGGCATCGTGTGTTAATCATGGTATTTAGAAACAAAACCTGATGAGACAAAACATTCATTTTTGAGGCTTTTCTATACCCTTTAATCCATAAATCAAAAGTCAGGGTTGGTTTGGTTTCATCACATCTCATGCACAATGGCACAGACATAAAAATCCTGTGCTCAGAATTCCAGCCTTTCACTTCTGATTCGGTTTCTGACCGTACACATGAATGATTTGATTAATGCAGTGTAGCTTCCAAGATAAAAGTGTCAGGCACCCCCCAATCGATTCCCATGCAGTGAGAAGTTGGAATTCCTTCCTAATTGATGCTGTGACACAGATGAGATTGGTGAGGAGCCAGAAGTTAAACATGATCCATGAGTTTAACATGGACTCTCCGTGTGACAAAGAAGATGAGGAAAAGCAAGGTGCTGCTCAGGAGAAGAAGCACAAAGGCTGCCTTGGACTGGGGTCCTGCCTCACATTTACCTTTCTCTCCCAGCTTTTCTTGGGAAGAACTTCCTGACTCCCTCCACATGGGGGATTTTGGCATTAATGATCCCATTAATGGCTCTTAGAGAATCACTAGAGTTTGAGGAGGTCACAGAGGCATCTTACCTGGCTAATCTCCATTTATAAAAAATCCATTAAAAAGAAAAGGCTTTCATGACAGCACAGAAAGAAATATTGAAGAAAACACTACCCCTTGTGCCAATCGATTCCCAAAACTGCAGGGGAAATTATTATCCTTGTTAATGGTGAGAAACTGAACCCTGGAGCAACTAAATAACCTGTAAAGAGCAGACAGTGACAGCAGCAGTAGTGAAAGGCACAGTGCACTCCACAAAGCCCAGCCTGGATAAAACAACCTCACTTAACATCAGCTGGATGGAAAAGTCTGCATCAGACTTTCTACTTTCAGTCCAGTAAATTCTGGGAAAAGTTTAAGAATCCATATGACTCCAAAGAGGCCAGAAATATCAGTGAGGAGAAAAGGTGGCTGGGGGAGCTGGGAAGGGGCTGGAGAACTCCTGAGGAGCTGGGAAGGGGCTCAGCCTGGAGCAAAGGAGGCTCAGGGGGCCCTTGTGGCTCTGCACAGCTCCTGCCAGGAGGGGACAGCCGGGGGGGTCGGGCTCTGCTCCAGGGAACAGGGACAGGAGCAGAGGGAACGGCCTCAGGCTGGGCCAGGGCAGGCTCAGGGTGGATTTTGGGAAAATTCCTTCATGGAAAGGTTTGTCCAGCCCTGGCACAGCTGCCCATGGCAGTGCTGGAGTGCCCATCCCTGGAGGGATTTAAAATCCATGTGGATGTGGCACCTGGGGACACGGGGCAGTGGTGGCCTTGGCAGTGCTGGGCTGGACTCGGCCTTTTCCAACCTCACCAATTCCATCCCTCCACGGCTGTGGGCTTGGAAGAGGGATGGATTTGGCTAATTACTCACCCCGAGGCTGCCAGCAGCCCACGCTGGGTGATGCAGCAGCAGGCACGACACTGATTTTATTACCTGCCTGTCAAGTCACATCTCAGTCGTGCACTAAGCTCTAATCTGTTCTCCAGACACTTAATTCACCAAAGATGCTTCTAATAAAAGTGAACTCAGCTGCTCTCTGAAGCCTTTTCTCATCATTCCAGCAGATAGGATGCAAATTCTGTGATACCAAATACTTATGAACCCTTGGCACTCTCTTCTCTTAGAAATGCTGGGGTTTTTCAACTCAGCAACAACAGCTCAGCCAGAGATAGAAGTGAAGTGGCAAACGAGTTTATTTCTGATCATTCGAGGAAGTTTTGATAAAACTCAGAAGAGCTGAAGTGTCTGTGCTGCTAAGCTCAGGAAAATGAAATCTGGCAGACAAGTACACCCAGGTCAGAGTAAATACTCAATTTCTCATGAAATTCAATCCCTGTACAGAGAAATTATTCACAGAGAGCAGCCCGGGCTGCAGAGGCAGAGCTGCCTCATTTACCCACGAGCTCCAGGGAGGTCCAACTTCCCAGGCTCTCCAGAGTCACTGATGCTGCCAGACAAGGCTGAAAAGCAGAGTTTAAGCAGAATCTCCAGGCTGAGGCACTGAGAACCCTTGGACACATCCATTTTGCTACAGTCCCAGGTACTGCATCCTCAAGTGAGTAAACATAAATATGTGTGTATATAGATTTTTTTAAGGGGAAACAAACCCCCATTGAATAGGTATCACCATAACAATGGCTTTGTGTTCAGCAAGAGGCTACAAACCACAAAAATAAATAAATATTAACAAGACACATAAATATTAACAAGAGTGATGTGCCTTCCCAGATGGTGAATTCGATGTGCAGAGGTGGCTTGATTTCTTAAATCAGCTGATTTTTAAAAGCTTTCTGCAGGAATACTTTTGTTCCAAGAGAAAGCAAATTCATTTTAGAGAATCATGGGATGGTTTGGGTTGGAAGGGACATCAAAGACCACCTCATTCCACGGGCAGGGACACCTTCCATAGACCAGGCTGCTCCAGGTCCCATCCAACCTGGCACTGAATTTTTCCAGGAATATCCCTCTAGATTGTTTTTTGGGAATACTGAAGGCAACACATGCTTAGAACACTTACCCAGGTTGTACCACATGTCCCTGATCTCAAACCCAATTTGCCTTCTCATGTCCCCGTACCTTAAAAAAGGAAAACAAAACCAGCATTAAAATAAATCTAAGACCTACAGGCAGATAAATCTCATTTCAAAATCACATTCCTAGCCTTCAAAAAGGGCAGAAATTCCAGAAGAGGTTCTCAAATTGGACCCACACTACTGAGATTACCTGGCTAGCCCCAGCAGCTCGGCAATGCTTCTGTAAACACCAAAATTTGGAGAAAAAAGGTTTCCAGCCTCAACAACTCCAACACTCCATGGTCCCAGGTGGAGGTGGGAGCCCACCCACCCTAAAGCTGGTGGCACCAACACCTCCCATCTCTCATCAGGGTCATTTTCCATTCCCCTCCCTCTCCACGGGAAAGCTTTAATGAGTGGCAATTACCCCAACGCCTTCGTTAACGATGGGATCAGAACCACAACGAGCTCCAAGGATGCATTTGCTACATGGAATATTTGCAAGCTAAAGATCATTACTTAAATAACAAGATGAGCTAAACTGTAATATCTGGCAACTTGTAGGATTTCTGGGGGATAATAGTGAGACACCCTGTCATTAATATGGATTAAAGGGAATTTTCTGCATCATTAAGAATCTGTTATTATCTAATGCTTAAATGCAATGTTTAGCAAAACCTACAAATTACAATAATTAAATTTTAATTATTAAATATTTGACGTTTTAATTGAAATATGTACTTAAAAAGATGGGTGAGTGTGATATTGAATTAACTGAGTAATTATATCCCTTTTGACACAGAAGTGCCTTCACACAGCAATGAAAGTGCCTCCAGACCATGCATTTATTGAATCTCGAAGTTATTGTCTTGATTCCCGTCTCCAAAACCTGATTGAACTGAAAATAACAATTTGCAAATTCATTATAAACAAAGACTTACAATTTTGCAAACTTTATTAAGCAACCACTTCAAATGACTTAATTTATTTACTTATATTAGCAGTGAGAAATGCCTGTTGATTCCTTGAATTCCTTCAGCGAGATAAACTGCTCTGTTTATTATAAAAATCACTCCAAGAAAATTTGTGCCTGTGGTTCCCATCCTGACAAAGAGGAATTATCAGTCCACAAATGTATTTGACAGCAATTTCCAGCCCAATTACAGCTCAGCTTTTGGCTTTGTTCAGATCAGGAGTCTGAGCTGAACTAAAATGCTCTCATAGGTGCTCGCTAACACTGGGCAGAGAGAGCAAAGTGATTCTAAATTTAATTAAATAAAATTTACCTGCAACACCTGCAATTTCCTAAACAGAATATACCTGCCTTTACAATACCAGCTCAATTCCCTTAAATTAAATATACCTGCCTCTGCAACACCAGCTCAATTTCCTTAAAAAACCTTTATCTGTAATGTTATTTATGGTATTTATAGCACAAGCCCCAAACCCTGAGCTCTGCTTGACACCACTTTTCCACTGAACTTGTAAATATTCCTGTTTCATCAAGGAAGCCTCACGAGTCCCAGGTCGAGCAGATCCTGAAGTGCTTCAAAATTCTCTTTCAAGGCTCAGGTAGAGCACAGCTTCCAAAGGAAACACCTCAAAACTCAGGAGGGAGTGGTGGAGTTTGCAGGGCAAAACTTGGCTCCCATAAAAAGGGATGGATGTGGAACCCTTCCTGAATTTTCTGGTCAAAACCCAAAAGCCACACGAGCAAAAAGCCCTTAAAATCAAGTCACTGCAGCAGTGATGAACTGTCCCCACTCTCTGGGATTTCTCTTATCATAATAATCTACAGAAAGGCCTGAATTGGGAAGGTGAAGGGATACAAAATGCATTTTCTTTCTCTGTACAGACACATTTTATTTAGTGTACACACCAGGAGCCTGAGCTGTGCTTGGAAATTCCCCATTTTTGTGACCTCACTGGCTGTGGGAACACCCAGCTTTTTTACCTGCTCTTCCCAAATCTTAGGCCACAGAAAAAGGATCCACACACTCTGTCTGAAATCACAAAACTGGCTCTTTTCAGAGCTTGGTGTTTAGCTCAGCAAGAATAGGGTCACTACTGTGGAACACCAATAAAAGGCAGGAGAAATATCAACAGGACAAGGGGAAAACGGCCCCAAGTTGTGGCAGAGGAGGTTAAATGGAGAGTTGGGAAAATTTCCTCACTCAGAGGGTGGTCAGGCATTGGAACTGGATGTTCAGGTGGAGCTGCCCACCCCTGGAGGGATTTAAAAGCTGCAAGGATGTGGCACTTGGGGACACGGGGCAGTGGTGGCCTTGGACTCCTTGATCTTAGAGGTCTTTTCCACCCTTGATCACTCTGTTTAAACAAAACCTTCCCGTTCCACTCTCATTTCCAGGCTTTTTCCCCCTTTTGCCAGCTTTCCTTTGCTGTGGGATTCTGACTGGCAGCGGGGTGGCTGGGGGCAGGGAATGGGATCCCTCAGAAGCAGGGGATGGCTGTACCTGTCCCAACCCATCCTTCAGGGACAGCCCAGTGGAAATGGCAGGAGCGACCAAAATTCCCTCTAAATGGACATCAGGGATTAACAATAAAGAGCAGAGGAAAATGAGATTAGAAGCAGCACAATGCTGAAGTGCTTTCAAAATGCAGTTTTATAACACTTCTGAGAATCTTGACTTTCTGAACATCCCGCAGCAGCAAACATTGAATTCACCAGTAATGAATGGTGAAATTCAGATCTCGATGCCAGGGCAGAAACACACACAACACTTGATTCATGTTTTTCAACCCAACCTTTCATTATCCCCTGATTGCATCTCAATTTGAATAGATTTAGCAAAGAAATTAAACTGAAATTATGGCAATAGACCTCGAGATCTTGGCCGTGATTTAGATGATGAGCAGGACTTACTTGTTAAGGATTTTTGCTCTTTTAGCACTTGAAAAATTCTCCAGTTGTAAAGATTCTTGTGTGAGAAAAGCAACAGCCAGGTGGAAATAGTTGTTCCAGAGCTGAAAGCCCCCAGAATGACAAGAAGAGATTCCATTAATTCTCTGAAATGATTCTCTACACACCTACAAAACAACTTAAAAGTCTCTAAATTATGCACATAAATATTTAAAGGAGAAAAGAACAGACACCACAGAGATGGTGTTTCTTGATAAATTCTTAATAGAGCTCCTCATTGCCTTTATGTTTCCAACAAATATCTCCCAGCTCCCAATCCCAATTCTTTGTGTTTTGATGATTCAGGCAGAATCCCAACCCAAACCCTGCTGTGATTCTGTGATTCCACCACAAGACCCTCGAGTCAGGAATGGATCACAAAACCTGCTGAGCCTGGAATGACTGAACTGGGATAACTGGGATTCACAACGATGAATAAACCCACCAAAACGACATGTTTAGGGCAGAAATTTATTCCATTAATACCATTTATTCCATTAAAACTGGGAGTTTTTCTTACCTGTAACTCAAAGTTGGCTTGATCAAGGAATTTTTTGTTTAGCATATCTGCATACTGATTAATTGCTCGCAGGAAGACTCTGAAAGATCAAGAGAAAATTACATAATTACACACTTCTGGGGTACCTTTGTATATTTGGCATCCCAATTAGACACAAAATCTGAGTCTGTCTGGAAAGTGAAATTTGAGGCTGATACTTGAAAAGCAGTGTGATCTCACCACTGGTAAGTGTACAGAATTCTATGCAGATGTTCTCCAAATTAATCAAGTAAATTAGCATATGCAGAAACAGAGGGAGTGTTTGGGATAAAATCACTTGTCTTTAAAATACCTTTTCATAAACAAGAAATCATTAAAAATTCAGTTTATTAGCACTATATAGACATACATTTTTAAAGTTACAGTGTTGTGTCTAAGCCAGACCTGCAACTGGTTGTATTTTAACTTTAAAGCCACGAAAAACACGTTTTTAAACACACCAGACAAAAAAGAATTCCACTTATGGCACAACAGAAACGCTGCTGAAGGATAGTCTTTAAAACATTGTTCACTGCTCTACTTCCAAAATGCTAATTCAGTACCCACTGTCGTTTATGGAGTTTCTAAAACACCTCTTAAATTGCAAAAGGAGTTGGCCTGACAAGCTTGAAAGAGAAAACCAAATGGCACAGGAGAAGTAGGGCACTACATATTCATGGTGCTGAAAAATAAACTGATTATTCCTGGGTAGCCTGATCTCCATCTTCAAAACAAACATGAGATTCCCCCTGCAAACTGGAAATTTATGCTGTGCAGCTGCCAGCTAATGCCCAGACACACGAGCTGCTCTTTGGAGCAGGCTGGGGGAGAAATTTGTGACTCCTGAGAGTCCCCAAAAATGATGAAAACCCCTCCTGATATGTTCTATTTTTTTTTTCCCCACCCCAAAACCGGTCTTGAACACGAAAGTTCACTACTGCAAATAAAAAAGTTGATTTTCCTTCAGGCTGGCCAAAAGAAAAAAAAAAAAAGGCAGAATTATTTAAAATAAACCAGTTGGAAAGGGTTTGTACTGCATTTAAGATATTTAGCAATTTCTCCTGAAAAAAAATTTAATATTTAGCTGAAAGTTTGGTATCCAAGAGAAAAGAATCCTCCAGATAACATACGGGCAAAATGATGGCAACAGACATTATTTTTATATATTTATATATAGGCAATATGTTGCCAAGCAATTATTTATGAACTTATTGATGTATTTATATAAATATATCAATATGGACATAAATTCATAAATATATCAATATGGACATAAATTCGTAAATAAATCAATATGGACATAAATTTATCAGGATGCTAAGAGAGTTTATTTATATATTGAAAAAAATTAATAAAGGAAAAAATTTGATGCCCCTGGAATGTATCTGTAGTATAAAGTCAGATCATCTCCATGGCAGATTCATGGAGGAGAAAGAAAGGATCTAAATGGGAAAATTAAAATTAAATTTACAAAGGAAAATACAAAAAGAATTAAAATATGAAGGTATTTTTAAAATATGAGCAAATATAGATAAAAATCAAGTACATACATGTATACAGGTGTGTTTTATAATATTATTCTTTATAACTAAGATGACAGAGGCGTCTCTGCACTTGCACCCAGCACACCCAAGGAGGAATTTCAGCACTTCAGATTGTATTCAGTGTTTTTGTCAGTGTTCTGGGCAAGCACTTCATTAAGAGATCTGATAAATGAGCTGAAGCCAGCACACAAATGAACACCCTGCACTGCTGCAAAATATATGGATTTGAGATCTGTGATTCAATTACTGAGCTGTAGCACAAGCTAAGATGGAAACCCAAGTTATCTGTGTGATCAGACAAGCACCAGTTTTATCCTCTCCCCATGCCTGCTTTGCTTTGTGCTTTTGAGAGCTGATAATACAAGGAGATGTGTAAATCTTCCCCCCAGAATTAAGAATTTAACGTGGTGCAGGGGCCATCCAAGGCTGCTTCCTCATGGATGTAAAACTGGTTCCACCTCAGGCAGGATTTTGCCTCCAACTTAACGATGCTGCCTTAAGACATCCCTGGAATGCATTCAATCTACTCCATCTAATTAAGCTTTGGCACAATCTCATTACTTAACATAGCATTATTTTTCTTTAAATTGTAACTCTCATTTTTCCCTTGTATTAATTCCAGGGAATACCAACGAAGAACAAATAATACAAATTCTGCTTTATTTGCCACTGGAAAAGGAGCAGAGCACAGAACGTGTGTTCAACTGGAGCTGGAATCAAACAGGTTTGGGAAGCCAGGAATTCCTCCAATTTTCCATAAAAGAACATCCCAAAGAAGAGATGGAGAGACTTAATGTTGATTTTTGAATTACTGAAATTCCAATTCATTTTTGATTTGATCAATCCTTCTGTGACTGGATAAAACACTTCCTACATAGGTCAGTGGAGAAATCCCAGTGACAGTCAACAGAATATCACCATAATCATCATCATCATTATTATTATTATTATTATTATTATTACTATTATCATTATTACTTCTTCTACTCCTACTCCTACTCCCACTACTACTACTACAATTATTATTACAGTCTATCTTCATTTGCAAATCAAATGTCATGGCAAACCTCACAGCACTTTGCAGGGTATTTCAGCACCTTCAGTGCCAAGAGCAAACAGCAAAATTAAGATTTTTTTTATCTAATGAAGTTAATTTAAAAAATATATTTATTCAAATATTGGCAAGAAGAAGTAGCAAGTTGCAAGATGACTACTCTGAAGAGAGAATTTCCATCGTAAAAAACCTGGATGAATTCTTGGCTGCAACCTGGGCAATGCTTTGTTATCACCTGGGAAGCTGCTGCAGCTCATGAATATAAAAACGGTTCAGGTTTATGCCCAAATAAAAATTGAAAGAGGAAGCTGGAATATTTTATCATTCCAGGTGTTAGTTAAATCCTCCTCCTCCTCCAAAGTGGGCCCTGACAATTTTCAGTAACTGCACTGTCAAAAGTTAGAGAAACGGAAAATGAATCAACAAGTGGCTCTTCAGAATAAGTGGAATTAAGCCAAAAGCAACAGTTCTGCACTGAAGAAGAAAGGAATTGGCTGCTGGGACACTCTCAAGGATAAAAGGTGGACTTGGACATAAGTGGGCCAAGGGATAAATAATCAAACCCCTCAGCTGGAGAGCATCCCTTGCAGTGCCAGCCCTTATCTCACAGTAATTAATAACAAAGATTGGCTCCCAGTTGGCGTGTGCATAAAAAGAAGTGCTCTTCCTGAAATTCAGTTTCAATGAACAAAAGAATTTATTATCCATGTCAGGAAGAGCCACAGAAGTTAAACTTTGAAAAAGGGAGAAGTTCAGAGCCTGGAACCCAACACAATGGACTCTGCTGCCATGTAAGACAACAAAACCTAATCCGAATGTATTGGGAAAGATTTGTGAGACAAAAGACTTTATCAACCCAATTAAAAGCAGGAAATTAACATTTTCTATGATGTGATTGGAATAGAAGGAATATGATTACAGAAGGAAGTCACTTCAGGATATGTAGAAGAAAGAAGGGCATAAAAATCCACCAAAGAACAAAATCAACACCCTGGACAGAAGAGGTTTTTGTGTGAGCTCTGGGGAAGGAGGGATGGGGATGGCTCCAAGGGCATCCTTAAATTTCTGTTGTCTCTTCTGTTGCAGTTTGATCCTCTGAGGCAGGGACTGTCCTCATATTCTGTGTTTAGAGACCTTCCACAGACCAGAATCAGAATAATTTTGGTTGGAAGGGACCCCAAAGCCCACCCAGTGCCACCCCTGCCATGGCAGGGACACCTCCCACTGTCCCAGGCTGCTCCAGCCCCAGTGTCCAGCCTGGCCTTGGGCACTGCCAGGGATCCAGGGGCAGCCCCAGCTGCTCTGGGCACCCTGGGCCAGGGCCTGCCCACCCTGCCAGGGAACAATTCCCAATTCCCAATATCCCATCCAAATTTACCCACTTTCAGCTTAAACCCATTTCCCCTTTTTCCTTCCCCTCCAAGACTTGTCCCAAGCCTCTCTCCAGCTCTCTTGGAGCCTCCGAGAGAGACTAAGGTGTCCCCAAAACCTTTTCTCTGTGACCAGGATTTTTTGGCATTTCATCCCTGTTTATGCATTTCCTGATCAGATTGTATCAGCTGCCCACGATCCAGCAGGAACAGTGAACTGCCCACGAGCTTTGGAATGTGACATCAAAGTATGGCTGAGAGCTCAGGTGAGAGAAGCCAGGGAACACGAGATGGAGGGAACCATGGCAGAGGTCAACATTGGGAAATACAGGTCATAAAAAGCAGAAATTCTCAAAAAACCAAACCAAAACTCCAGGTGACCAGATCTCAGTGAGCTGCTTGGGTACATTCACCTTGCCCTGCCTTAGGCACTCCTCATTTCTCCAGGGATTTCTCCCCCTTTATGGCTCTCCAGACTTCATCCATCCAGGAATGTGCTGCTGGTTCATGAACTGACTTCCATTTCAACTCCTGACTCCTGGGAATGTCTCCTGTTATTGATTATTATTCACTTCCACTAGGCTTAATTGCTTTGTGGATGCAGAGATTGCTTCACCAAACAGAGCAAAAATTCATGGCTGAATTCTGTAGTTTTCCAAAAGGTCCTTTTTTCCTTCCAAACAGCCTCACTGCCTGCAGGGGGCTGGGAACATAGATCAAACCCTGACTTCCAGTGGCAATTGTAAATGAAGGAGGGACAGAGGGATTCGATTTATAAATGGAACAGGAGTCACTGTGCCAAACAACTCATTTTTTTTTAGCCCTTTCTCAGGTTCAGTCGCTTTTTGTTCTGCCATTCTCCCTCCTAATTAGTCAAGTGCCCTGATTTGCTCAAGTTTAAAAACATTCTGTGGCCCCTTTTTCTCTCACTCAGCTTCTGACATTGTTGGAAAGTATTTGCAGGAGCTCCAGGAGCTGAGGAAAGCTGGGTGCAGGATGTAACACCCACTCAACTGCCTCTGCAGAAACACTGCTCTGGAGGAATAATCTACAGAGAAATATTTAAAAAGTGGAAATAATTTTACAGCCTATGCCATTTTGCACATTATTTTGTTAGCTCCAGTACCCAAGGATTTGGATTTACACTCTGAGTGTTTATGCAAAATATTTCTGACAGGAAAATTTCTGATAGAAAAAGAAACAATACAAACTAGGAACGTCCTCCCTGCTATTTTTCCTTAAGCAAACATCAAAAAAAGAAGGAAAAAGACTGAGAAAATAATTTCCTTAATGGCAGAATCATTATCTAAACAAGAATACACAGATACGGCTTAAAATCATTTTGGTTTAGGTGATAATTTGATAAAAGAGAGAGAATTTGGAGTGAGGTTCTAAAAGGCACTATTATGATGTCATTGCAGTTAATTTAGATGGAAGGATAATGAATGCTTTATTGCAGCTGATCAGCCTACCTGCACATCATCCTGCTGCCCATGCCTGAGCTCCTGCCCCTCTGGGAGACAAATTCCTGTGCTGACAGGAGCCAGAGTCCTCTTCCCTTGCCAGGCTGTGTGGGACACAACAGCCCCAGAGCTGGAAATCCCAGAGCAGAACCCAAACCCGAGCAGAGGTTTAGGAAGGCACGAACAGCCCAGCAAAGCCTTCTCTGAACAGCCCTCACCTCAACCCCCCCCATCCCTCTTGCAAAGCACCGTTTTAAACAGCTTTTTTCTTATTTATGAATTAAATGAAGGAATTTTCCCTGGTATTCAACCTCAGTCTCCCCTGCCCAGCCTGAGGCCGTTCCCTCTGCTCCTGTCCCTGTTCCCTGAGCACAGCCCGACCCCCCCGGCTGTCCCCTCCTGGCAGGGAGTTGTGCAGAGCCACAAGGGCCCCCTGAGCCTCCTTTGCTCCAGGCTGAGCCCCTTCCCAGCTCCTCAGGAGTTCTCCATTCCCTTCCCAGCTCCTCAGGAGTTCTCCATTCCCTTCCCAGCTCCGTTCCCTGCCCTGGGCACGCCCCAGCCCCTCCACGTTTGTCTTGTTGAGAAGGGTCCAAGCTGCCCCCAGAATCTGAGGTGTCACCAGTGTCTCAAAGGCATTTCAATGGCTCAGCCTGGAGGTACCCTTGCATCACCCCCAGTTTTCTCACTTCCCAAATTTTGTCTCTTTTCTTTCCCTCTTCACCTGCCTTTGCGCCTCCAGGCCTACCAGCTGCCCACCGCAAACAAATTAATTTCATTTAACATTTCTTTAAATTTACACATCCCTGCCCAGTCCACTTCTTTCTCTTAAAGAACATTTTTAAAGTGCTTAAAAGATTCCTTGCAACGTCCTCTAATTCAGCAGGCTAAAGGCTGCCCACCACAAACAAATTAATTTCATTTAACATTTCTTTAAATTTACACATCCCTGCCCAGTCCACTTCTTTCTCTTAAAGAACATTTTTAAAGTGTTTAAAAGATTCCTTGCAACATCCTCTAATTCAGCAGTTTAAAGAGCAGTCAAAACTTACCAAAAAAAAAAAAAAAAAAAAAAAAAAAAAAAAAAAAAAAAAAAAGAAACTAATTCCTTGATCATTTGCTGCCTTTTGAATTACAATTCCTGGGCTGAGGATGATAATAGCAGAGAGTAATCCCAACGAAGACTTGCTACTAAATACCCACATTAGCATAATCTCCTCATAATGCCTGCTCCACAGCAGCACAGGTGTTCCATGTCACTTTATTAACCTATTTTCTAACAAATATTTCAGCCCCAGCTTTAGCACATTATCTCTAATCACTGATAGCTCTCCCCTCATTTATATTCCAGGCCCAGTGCCCTCGAAAACAAAGGGGACAGATGAATGAAAAATAACTGAGTTACAAACACTGAAGGACAAACCTGTGGGCTGACTACCAATAACCAAGAGGCACAGTGGATTATTTCTCCAAGGTGCCTCTGGAGCAGCTGCTCAGGGCTGTGCCCAGGTGGGGTTTGAGTCTCTCCAAGGGTTGGGATCCTCCTGGATAACCACGGATCTGACTGCCCTCACTCTCCTCCTTTCTTGACTCCATGTCTGAGGTCTCAGCTGTGGTTTTTGGATGACTTTGAGTGCAGGAAAGAAGAGGCTTTAGCCTTCTATCCTCTTTCCCAAAGCAACTTTGCCTCCTGGAATTTCATCTCCATGGATAGAACCATCCGTACTCAACTTCTGCACCTGGAGAATTTTATGGCAGAGTAATAAAAGCTTGGAAATTACGTTTTCTAATGGAAATGCTAGCAGACAATTTAATTTAGAAGCTTTTAGCTAAGGCTACAATGCTGGCAAAGTAGCATCTCTTGCAAGTGGACAGTGTTACTATTCCTCTACTCCAAAGTTATTATTCTAAAGGAAGCAGACTTGCTGAATTCCAAGAGACTTTCTATTGTGGCAGCTGGCAAAAACTCCCAACAGAGCTTGTAATTTCAAACAAATGTAATTTGTTGGAGTGCTGCTGGAAGGGATCTCTGCCATCAGGTGAGTTATTAAACAAGCATCTCATTGTAGTGCAATGCTCAATTAAATGCAGAAAGCCTCTGCTAGGAACAGAAATCATCACCTTCCCCTCTGGAAAGATCAGAGAATCCCAGAAGGGTTTGGGTGGGAAGAGATTTTCAAGATCATCCCATTCCAGCCCTACCATGGGCAGGGACACCTTCCATGTCCCAGGCTGCTCCAGCGTGGCCTTGGACACTGCCAGGGATGGAGCAGCCACAGCTGCTCTGGGCCAGGGCCTCACCACCCAACTTCTCACCTCAGTTCTTGTTTTGACTCAGTTTCACAAAGGAATTCAGCCACTTTTTGCAGGGGTAAAGATCAATATAGAAGATTTTTTTTTTCCCTGTTGCACTGCTTTTCACACAAACCTTCAGTCCGGAAAAAGAAACAATTACAAGAGAAGTAATTCATGGAAAGGTTGGGAAAGGACATTACAGGCAAATTTTCCTGCAAAGCATGGAAGTTCTGGCTGAATTTGGCAAAATGTTTTCAGCTACTTGACCGTGCCTCAAGGTTTGCAGCAGGGGAACCTCCTTGCTCTGTGCTGACAGCCTCTGCTCCTTCCCCATTTCCATGGATACTGGAGGTGATTAAGGCCATTTTAGCTACTTATGGATAAATCAATAGCATTGATCTGCTACATTTCAAATTATTTGGCATTCTCATCCATCCTGCCATCAACTGGGAAGACAACTGCACCTGGCTAAACAAATGTCCTGATGTTGTTTGGAAAAGAACCTCCCTTTTTTCCTGCAGGTATTTAATTTATTAAATTCCACCAGAGAATAGCAATGAGGAAAAAGAAAGCAATCTTCAAAGATTGGGTTTTCACCTCTTCAGTGCTGGGGTCACCAATCAGGTGTGTTCAGCAATTCCATTTGCTGAAGTTTCCCCCAAATTGTGAAGTTCATTCCGATGGCAGCAAGTTTCCATGGGAGCTGAATTATCCCAGTGCCTTACCGTGACTTTCATTTTCCAATCCAAACAATCACAAGCACAGAGGCACTGCCCAGAAGAGCTGAACCTCCACAAAACTGGAATCCATCTCCCCAGCAGACACACGCAAGCAGAGGCTCCCTGGGAAGAGGTTAAAATGTGATTTCTTGTAAGAGATGAGCAGGACAAACCGCAGCAGCTGCTCTGCGGGGCTGAGCCGCGGCCGCTTCCACGGCTCACGGCTTTGGGAAGGGAACACTAATGCTGGCAAAGGAAAAATAAAACCTCACTGGAGCTTTAGCTAAGCCTGTGTTTGATCCAAAGGGTGGCTCTCAGATACTGAAGTGACACAAAACGTTCAGGGGAGGCAGCGGGGTGTGTGAAGGAGGGAGCCAGGCGGGACGGGCGCGGCGCTCGCCTCCTGCGCCGATCCTGCCCGCCTCGGCCAGCTGTTAACCTCTGCACAAGATCCCTGCTTTGCTGCTCCTCCCAGTTCTCCCTCAGCATCCTGGCTGATGCTCTCTGGAGCAGCGAGACAGGAGTGGAATAAATGCTTCAACACCTGGCAGGATCAGGACCCCCAGCACGACGGGAGCCCAGCCCCTCGGGGGGTCTGAGCAGGATTTTGGCCTCTGTGGGAAGGGTTCCATCACCCTACACCCAAGGCACTGCACACGGAAACAGTCCCACATGGAACAGCACAAGCAGCAGCCTCGCAGGACACACAACACCATTAATAATGAGGGCTTCTCTTCTGCAGAGGGACACTGCCAACCCCACAGCCAGCTCCATCTGCAGCCTCTAAGCAGGGATCACAGCAAGGTGTGGGGGCTGCAGGGCAGCCTCTGGGTGGGCTCGAGGCCAGGCAGGATTCGGTGCTGGCTTGGACATGCCAATCCCTCCCAGAATGTTCCAGCTGGGGATCAGTTTCTGCCTGGTGAAATCAAAGCCTAAGAGGCAAACACAGTCAGGGTCACAAAAACACGGCCAAGTGTGTCAATGGGACAAAGGCTGGGATAAAAAGTGGTTTATATCAAACAAGTAATGCCATATAATTGTGGATGTAAATCCTTCCCTGCCCCTGGATCCCTGGAAGTGTCCAAGGCCGGGTTGGACGGGGCTTGGAGCAACCTAGGACAGTGGAAAGTGTCCCTGCCATGGTAGGGGGAGCATCTGGATGGGCTTTAAAGTCCCTCCCAAGCCAAACCATTCTGGGATTCTCTGAAATCAGGTTCTCTGTGATTTCTTTTATGCAATACTTTAATTTCACTCCCTCTGTTAATCCCAAGAAAGCTCTTTAAGCTACTAAATTATGCTGCGTGGATAAAAGATTGTTAAAACTCCAGGAAATTCTCTGGCTATTGAAATACAAACAGTGCTTCAGGGCACCACAGGACTAAAATTTGATTTCTGACAGGTGAGTTGGAGACAGTGCAATAACCTCCAGGTACAGCTGCCCTTGGGTGAATCCCCACCTTCCCAAGGCAGAGCCATGGAAAGAAAAGTTTGCTTTACTAAGGACACAGCAATAAGCAAATCTCCAAAACTGTGCAAGGCTTATTTACTTGGAATTTGGGAATTGGACACCAGCACACTGGAGCACCATCAATCCCACAGTGCACACGGGGGCATGCAGGGCCAGAGAAGTTAATTCCCATATGGAAAAGTATTCCTGAGCCTCACAAGGACAAGACAACCAGGCAGTCCCTTCACAAAAATCAATGTCCCTGGCCTGGTTCTCCTGCACTGGGGCAAAGTAGAGTTGGGCACAAGGCCCAGATAACATTTCTGCACCATTTCTGCTCCTTTTATGTTCTTCCCTGGCCTGAATTACACAGTTTGGCTCTCTCTAGATGGAAGATTTACAATGCCAATGGCGCTGAAAGCCAGCAGCTTCTCTGGGAGTAGACTGCAATTATTTGATGGGCTCACAGAAGCAAAAAACCGAAGTGGGGAAAAATTCAGATTAGTCCCGATAGGAGATTTTGTCACCCAGAAAATACCAAATGTTCAGGCTGATTTTTTTCACCCAAAGCTTCTGTATGGAGTAACACCTAAAGCCATCCTCATTTTATAGGATTATATTAGAGAATCCCAGAATGGTTTGGGACCATGAAGATCATCCCATTCCATGGGCAGGGACGTGTTCCATAGCCCAGGTTGCTCCAAACTCACCACTCCAGTACACAATTCCTTCATCCTTGCCTTGAGTGATGTTTGGGCATCCACGTGGGATGGGCAGCACTGCCTGGTCACTAACAATTCAGGGCATCAGCAAAGCAGGGCCTAACAAAGCTGGAAATGAGCTGAGCGGGACGCAGGGCCTAACACCGGGACACAGAGGGATGCTGGCATCCAGTGACCCACGAAGGACAAGGAAAAATCTGCTTTTCCAGTGGATATTGGTGCTTGTGCAGAGCAGATCTGCCAGAGTTTTCAGCTCCATCTGCAGCAGATATTACGGAAAGTCTGGCAGCAGCCAGGAGTGATCTAGGCCAGCAATGATCAATGGGATCAAAGGTTTATACAAGGTAAAAAGCTCCATTTCCTGGATTTTTTCCAGAGAAATTAAAAGCAGAATGGCACACACAGGTTGTCCAGATTTTAAGTAATTCCATCTTTAACATCAGCAATATCCAAACATTGATCCCTGAAAATGGATCCCAGAGGATACTGGAAGTGGCAGCACAAAACCTGGGATTTAATTTATAGTGTTACAATCCAAAGCTTTAATGTTACAGGAGCCACACAAAAGCCTTCAAAAAGCTTTTGCTTTGGATCACACCCAGAGGCCAAAGAGGTTTGAGAGCCACTGCTGAAGAACTAGGGATTGAGAAATTCAGGAATTAGCTTTTTCTGCCTGGTTTTCAGTTAAAAACAGGACTTTAAAAGAAAACGTGCAGTAAATGTTTCATAAATTATTGCAAAAGATTTTGATTTTTTACTTTTTTTTCCCTAAAAGTGTCATCTGAGATAAAGATTTTTTTCTGCATATTTTAAGACTTTCTTCCTGTTTCTCTCACTTTCCTAGAAATAATTGCCTCTCGCCCTTGATGTTTAGGTAATTTAACTTTTACTGGGAAAAATAGTAAAGGGTTTGTGGTTTTTTAAAAAAATCTATATCTACCTTAATATGAATTTTGCTGTATTAAAATTGGGAAATTCTCACTTTATTAATATTTAAATTAGATGCTTCTTCTATCCCCCCCCACAGCATTTAATGGTGCAAATGGACCTCAAATCTGTGATTTAGTCCAAGACATAAGAGAGAATTAAATGATGACACCACTCAAATGCTGTTCCTGTAATAGGGAGTGTGTTCATTTAGGTCATATTCACTCACATTTGTAACTCATGACAAAATATGTAATATTTTTATAATCATATTTTTTATTCCCAAGGCATCATCAAATGTTTAAGAGCCAAATGTCACTGAAAAGGGAGAAACTGAGACTTGGGCAAAGCCCTCCTGTGATTGAAATCTTCAGTGTTGACATTTCCATCAGAAATTCCCTAATTTCCTTCAGGGAAGTTCCCAACTGGGGCCACAAACCCTGCTCAGAGCCTCTCACCTCTCATGGAATGAGCAAACAGAATTAATCTGCTTTTCATCAACAATTCAGGCTACAAGCCCTCATTAAAAATACTGCCATTAAAAACACAGCGTTACAGCCCAGCTACAAATAACTGTGATTTTCTCTGTGCCACCCTAGGATAATTCACTTGTAGAGAAACACAAAGACAGAATTAAAACCAGCTCGTGGTCCAAATTAACCCTCCATGTATTATTTCTGCAAGACACCACCTTAATTGCAATTATGCATTCAGGGACCAACACGACGCTTTGTTCTTAATTTGTACTCAGTAAAACAAATGGGGTTTTAAATGAATGAAAAAAGTCAATATTAGTCTGTGACAAATCATAATTACGAGGTGGTCACAGCTGTTGAAATTGACTCCTGCTAGGGAATTTCAGGTTATGATAAACACAGATTTTTTTTTTTTTTTTTTTTTTTTTTGAAGCTGCTTTGGACAGCACAGGAAGTTGGGGGGTCACTTGGTTTCTTTCAGAATTCCTTTAAAACACATTTACAGGGACAGATTTGGAAATCACAACAGTATTTTAGCACCTTGCTTTGCCTAAATTAATGACAACAGCACTAGGGATGTGGCACGTGGGGACATGGGGCAGTGGTGGCCTTGGCAGTGCTGGGAATGGCTGGACTCAGTGGTCTTGGAGGGCTTTTCTGACCTCAACAATTCCATGATTCAATAGATAATCTCTGACTTATTCCACCTGCTCCAGCCCTGCGTGAGCCAGGGAAATGCAGTAAAAATGGACAGCAAACCATGGAATGATGAAGGCTGGGAAAGCCCTGAAGATCATCGAGTCCACCCATCCCCAGCACTGCCAAGGCCACCACTGCCCTGTGTCCCCAGGTGCCACATCCACATGGATTTTAAATCCCTCCAGGGTTTGGGACTCCAGCACTGCCCTGGGCAGCTGTGCCAGGGCTGGACAAACCTTTCCATGAAGGAATTTTCCCAAAATCCCCCCTGAGCCTGCCCTGGCCCAGCCTGAGGCCGTTCCCTCTGCTCCTGTCCCTGTTCCCTGGAGCAGAGCCCGACCCCCCCGGCTGTCCCCTCCTGGCAGGGAGTTGTGCAGAGCCACAAGGGCCCCCCTGAGCCTCCTTTGCTCCAGGCTGAGCCCCTTCCCAGCTCCTCAGGAGTTCTCCAGCCCCTTCCCAGCTCGATTCCCTGCCCTGGACACGTCCCAGCCCCTCCAGCCCCTCCTGCAGTGCTGTGGGATGCCCCAGCAGGCGAGGGCAGGGGTCTGGCAGAGCTGCAACTCCCAGGGTGTTGAATGTCTTGGAGACAGAAACGTTTTGTGCTGACCCCACTTTGTACATCAGAAGGTGCCACTGAGCAGGCAGTGACCTCCCATGTTAAAAGCTCTGCCCTGATGTCATGCAAGGGCAACTTTTGGTTTTCCTACTCAATAAAGGCAAGGTGAAACCTGTGAATAACAAATCCAAGCACAATTGGTGTTAATCCTTGAGCAGGAAAATGCTGCTATGATGATGTACAAACAAAATACAGGGTGTGAGTGTTTTATCTCCTGTTTGGTTTTAGAGAATAAATAAAACTTCGTTCAGCTGGAACTGCAAAGGTAATTTCACTGCTCCCTCTGACAACAACTAAAACTTCATTTTCTCCTTTAAGAAGCCTCAGCACCCACAGGAGTGGGATCAATGGGGGTAAAGCTGTGCTTCCCTTCCTCCTCTCCAGCTGAATCCAGTATTTTCTCCTTTTATGTGCAGGGCAGTCAATGGACACATCACTGCCCAGAGAGGATTATTTGGCTCAGGAGCAGGAGGGCAGGACAAGCACGTGGGGACTCCTCATCCCAGGGGAATATCATCCAAAACCTGCTGGGCCTGGGCTGACAAGTCCCACGTGCAAGGACTCTGCTGACCATAAAACTGTGGAATTCCAGAATGGTTTGGGCTGGAAGGGACTTTCAAGATCTTCTCACTCCAAGCCCTGCCATGGCAGGGACACCTTCCCCTGTCCTGGGCTGCTGCAACCTGGCCTTGGGCACTCCCAGGGATCCAGGGGCAGCCCCAGCTGCTCTGGGCACCTGTGCCAGGGCCTGCCCACCCTGCCAGGGAACAATTCCTAATTCCCAATATCCCATCCAGCCCTGCCCTCTGGCAGTGGGAGCCATTCCCTGGCTCCTGTCCCTCCATCCCTTGTCCCCAGTCCCTCTCCAGCTCTCCTGGAGCCCCTTTAGGGTCCAGAATTGGCTCTAAAGTCTCCCCAGATCCTTCTCCTCTCTGGGCTGAACACTGATCCTTCCTGATCCCCATCTTTCTGCTGGAGGTTCTCACTTCCAAAATACTGCTGTAAAAAAGCATCTTGTGCAAACATCCCCCCACTGGATTCAGGGAAAAAGAGCCCGGATGGGTCTGTGGGACTTCAACCAACCGAGGTAACCCAGCTGAGTTTGACCAGGTGATCTGGTGAACCCCTTTGCTGTGAGCTGCAACAGCTCTGAACCTGCCTAAAGCCTTGTTCAGATTTAAACTTGGGGAAAAAGAGCCCTTGGAACAATAAATCCTTTGGAGTGTGGGTTAGAGACCCAAGGATAATAAACCCCAGGCTCATCTAAACCTTCTCTAGAGCTGGTGTTGCTCCTAATTGGGATGGATGTGCTTTGCCACAGAAGAGCTGGGTAAGGACTGGGTTGTTAAAACACAGGTTTATAGGCCCCATCCTATAAAATGATGGACCAGGAACATGTCTTGCATTATCAAATTACCCCAAGAATTGGAGTGTTTTGCATGTAAAGCTTCAGTGCTAATAACGCTGTGCCAAATTAGTGGGAATGAATAGATGCTGAGTAAATAATGTCATTTTGTTGTTAGTTCCTAATGGATCTGTTGATAGGAAACAACCTCTCTATCTGTTTCCATCAGGATAATTTGATAACCCATCTGTATTAGTTAAACTGCAGATTCTGTAAACACTGAGGCCGAGTGATTTGTAACAGGAGCAGGATGTAGGAACCACTCTCCTAAAGTGTTTTTTAAATTGCTTTGCTCGCAGCTACAGAGTTTGCCATAAAGAATGATCCCTCATTGTGAAATTTCCCAGTCTCAGGAGTGGTCCTGGAGCTGAGGAAGGGACAGGCTGATGATTTAAGACTATTTAATGCCCTGCTTGTTGTGGAACAAAGAGCTGGAGACCTTCCTGCTCTAGCAGAACACAGCACTGCAGTTCCTTAATGCCTGAACCTGGGAAACTGATTTATCACCTATTAGGTCTTATTAGATCCCATTCAGTAGGAAAAATGAACTGCTGGAGCTGGATGGCAGAAAATTAATTTGAAATAAATGTTATAGAGTCAAGCTTCTTCTGCTCTTCTCTTCAAGTCTCTGTGGCTGGGCTTTTCCAGGTTGGATGTGGGCTCTTGCAGGGAGGCACGCTGGGATCATTTTACACATTTGTAGTTTAGATTTAAAAAAACCCAACATTTGCAGTGCCCTCCTTGCACTTCTCCTTCATGGAGGGGCAGGGGAAGGGCAGCTCTCCAGCTGTGCCAGGGTATGGGATGCACTGGGGAGGGGGCTCAAGGGAAGGGGTTCATTTATTCCAGGAAAAGCGGTGAGGAGCCTTTGCAGAGCTTTCCCCACAGTTTCAGATTTTTATGAGTTTTAATCTATTGTTTAAAACTGTGAGAATGGCTTCCCACTGCCAGAGGGCAGGGCTGGGTGGGATTTTGGGAATTAGGAATTGTTCCCTGGCAGGGTGGGCAGGCCCTGGCACAGGTGCCCAGAGCAGCTGTGGCTGCCCCTGGATCCCTGGCAGTGGCCAAGGCCAGGCTGGACACTGGGGCTGGAGCAGCCTGGGACAGTGGGAGGTGTCCCTGCCATGGCAGGGGTGGGATGGGATGATCCCTTCCAGCCCAAATCATCCCATAAATCTCTGACAATTCCATGACCACCAAGGTTAAACTCCCCAAAAGTTCACAACCCTATGGGCTGTCTGGGGTGAATGTTTGCCCACACCTTTGCTGACCTTAAAAAACTAAGTATTACATTAACTTTCCTTAACTTTGCATAAAATTTTAAATAATTTTCCAGCTTTTGCACCCCAGATGTGAACTGGGGCTATTTCAGCAGAGATTCGGGTTAACACTCCCAGGGAAAATGGACAAGTTATCAAAATGGAGCTGAACATTCCATGTGGAAATAATCTATGAGCTGATTCCTATTCTTCACTGCTGGTTGTTCACTGCATGGGCACAGGCAAATTACTTCATTTCTCCATGAATCAACTTGAACATCTGTAAGGTCAACATAATGCAGATGATCTTCCCCAGCTGCTCTGAGATTCTTCCAAAAATAATTCAAATTAATATTATTGTTGTTATATAAAACTGTCACTACAAATCTTTCTTTATGGCAAACAAAGCATCTTTGACAATGGCCCTTTAGCAAAGTAGAGCTGAACAAGTTGGCAAAGTTTAGTTTTCCCACAATGCCCAACTGCTTGAGTAACAAATCCAGTGGATGTTTTTTCAGTATAAAATGCAGGAATAAAATTCTATAAATATATTCTTGCCCCCAAGATCATATTTGGCCCATTTGCCATTGATATTTGTGTGGTAATTACCTCAAAAAATATTTTAAGTTAGCTGAATTCAAGCCAAAAGTACCTTTAAATCGTGTTCAAGCCAGAAGTACCTTTAAATCAAATACCTAGTTAAGTAAGTGGACTGTGAATGGAGGATCAAATTTATGTGTGACTTTTAACATCACATAAAAAATAAAAATATCTTTTAGCATGATAAATGAGGCACCATAATGAAATGCTCTTGAAAAAAGGTCTTTAGAACATTATAGATTAAAATTCATAGAAAATGGAAAACCACATACTGAATTCCTGATAAAGAAATCACTGATTTTCTTGAACTTTATATTGGCATGAAATTTATATAAACATTAGGTTGGGGTTCATACCAAGCTCACTCCCAGCTCCCTGCCACAGCCTCAGAATCAGTTCAAAGACTGAAGTAAAATTGAAATGCAAATTAAAAGGATCAAAACTGCAGCCTGACTAATCCCTGAATCATGGAATCATAATTGATATGGTTGGAAAAAGCCTCTGAGATCACCAAGGCCAACAATCAACCAGCAGCACCACCATGGTCACCACTGTCCCCAAGTGCCACCTCCACAGGGCTTTGAAACCCCTCCAGGGATGGGGACTCCAGCACTGCCCTCGACACCTTACTCCAACATTTGACAACCCTTTCTGTAAAGAAATTTTCCCAAATATCCAACCTGACCCTCCTCTGGAACAGTTTGAGGCCATTTCCTCTTGTCCTGTCCCCGTTCCCTGGAGCAGAGCCCAGCCTCACCCTGGCTGCACCCTCCTGTCAGGGAGTTTTAAGGACCAATAAATTCTTCCCCGAGCCTCAATAATGGCAGGAAATATCATCCTGGTGTTTATTTCCACATCATTTACATGCAGAAGGATCTCCCACTCTCTTCACATCACTGCTCTCCTGTGCTCCAGGATGGGCACTGACCCCATCCCTGCTAAGAAAACCCCTCTGATCTCCTGGGAGAGCCCTCAAACCCAGCTACAAACCCTTTTCCCAGCATTGTACCACAGCACATCCCCTTGCAGCAGCCCCTGGGCCCAAAGGCAACATCTGTGTGGACAATTTATGCCCATTTTTTGGAAGCCTGAGTCTGTCAGAGCCTGCAGCTCGCCCCAAAATGAGCTGCATCGCATTTCAAACGTCGGCCGCTCTCTTGGCGTCGCCGCGGCTTTACTGCTGGCATCCCTCCTGACACCTGGAGTATAAATTCTCCAGGTTTGTGCCTCGAAATACCTGAATTCTGACATTAAATCTGTCCCTTTCTTATCCTTCCTATAATTCAGCCTCCAAAATGGACGAGGAACTCAAAAAAAACCAAAACAAAACAGGTTAAAATTTAAAACCTTCACAAATCACGTCCTTCTTAACCCGGTGATTTGCATGGCAGAATCTGCTTCCTTCAGAAGTTTTCCTGCATTTCTGTTGGATTCCTTGCCAGTCTTCAAGCAAAGTTCCTGAATACTGGCTCAGGTAGGTGCAGACATAAATTCTTGCAGGGATGAGCAAGTTTTACAAGTTGTTGCTTCTTTTTTCTTTTTAAACTTTTTCAGCAGAACTTTGTGCTACTTTTTACATTTCTTTCACATCAATATAACTTGCCAAAATCTCATTACAAAAAAAGAGAAGTATTTACACTGAGTTAGTGAGAAAAGAAAAAAAAGCATGAAATTATTCACTTGCACCATCTTACTTCTGCATCTGGGAAATAAATTTAAAATAGGATAAAAACAACTTGTGCAAAAAGGTTTACAGCTTTTCGCAGAGCGAGGAAAAACCACATTTTTCCCCCTCTAACGATGTGTAGAGTGGGACATGGAGCACAAATTCCATTCACTCTTTTCAAAACCTGGGCTTTAATTTCCTATTTGCTTTTAGTCTCTGAGCTGCCCGGACTCAGGTAGAAATAAGCAAAGAGCAGACTCCAGGTGTTGCTGCCCTGGATGGATGGCAATGAGCTGCACCTTGTGTCCCTCCCATCTCCCCGTGCTCTGCTCCAGGCAGCCTCAGCATCTCCCCCATCCCAACAGCACTCCCAGAGCCAGGGCATTTATGACTCAGGGAAATAGGGAATGTTTAATGTTTTGTGAGCTGACAATGCACAAAGCAATTGCTCAGAGCAGTCAAGGAGAGCTCAAGGACACAACGTTCACCTGGAAACCCAGAGCCAGTGCTGAACTGCAAAATATTCCAGCCAGGAAAAAAAGTCATTTTCATAAATATGACATTTTAATTATCCTATTAATTGCAGATCAAAATACTTACATGGTGGGGTGACAGCATCTCATAAGTTTAAGTTTGAAATTTAAGTCTGTGTAATCAACACATAGAGATTAATCTAAGAAAAACTGGGCACAGAGGGGAAAAAACGGGTGACCAAGATTTAATTCTTAATTTTTTTTCCTTTTGTGTGTTATAAAAGTTAATAAAAAATTAGGATCATTGTTGGATCACAGCTTGGATGGGCTGTTGAACAACCTGGGATAGCGGAAGTGTCCCTGCCCATGGCAGGAGGTGGAATGAGATGGGATTTAAGGTCCTTCCAACCCAAACCATCCTGGGATTCTGTGACTGCACAATGAGCAGTTTGCTCATGCACTCAGCAGCCAAAATGCAGCACTCAGAGAGTAAATAAATACATAGATTAATCAAACCACAAGCAATTAATCAATAGCCAAAGGGGGGAAAAACAACAAAGAAAAAAATAAACCAGAAAAAGCCTGCCTAAAAAACGCCTAAAAAAAATGGCCAAGCAAAAAACCCAAAAGAAGTCAAAATATTCCCAGTGACATCTGAAGAATCTGTGTAGGGAAATTTAGATCCACGCAGTGATCAGATCAGTAACACATTGAAATGGCTATCACTGTGTTCCAGTGGGCAAACAGCAACCAGCACTAGAAAACCTCTTTTTCTGCTGTTGGTGCATCCTAAGTGCATCCTTCACCCTGAATTTCCTAACTGATGCACCAAACTTAGTGATACAAAACCAGAGAGTGACACAAGATGAATCCTTTACATGGAAATTTTCTCTCAAAGCATGAAGAAACCAAACCACATAAATCTCCTTTTTTTTTTTTATTTTAAGAAAGGCTTTTTCAGGATTGTTCCTCTGCAGCCTAAAGCTCCTGACAGAACTTGCAGCATTCCCAAATCCAGCCCTGGCTCTGTGAGATGTATTGTAGTTCTTATGTCCCAAACAGGCTTATTCTCTGCATGGAGAGAATCCATTTATTATTAAAGAGCACTGGGGAAGAGGCAAAACCCCCTAGAACCCCAAAGCAAACTGGTTCTGTATCACTGCAATTTCATTTATTAACACAGCTGGAAATGAGCTGCTGGCAACTCTGAGTACATGGACAGGAGTAGACAGGACGAGAGGAAATGGCCTCACGGTGCACCAGAGGAGAGTCAGGGTGGATATTTGGGAAAATTTCTTCCCTGAAAGGGTTGTCCAGCCCTGGCACAGCTGCTCGGGGAAGAGGTGGAGTCCCCNGGTCAGGGTGGATATTTTGGAAAATTTCTTCCCTGAAAGGGTTGTCCAGCCCTGGCACGGCTGCTCGGGGAAGAGGTGGAGTCCCCATCCCTGGAGGGATTTAAGAGCTGTGTGGATGTGGCACCTGGTGGCCTTGGCAGTGCTGGGGCAGTTGGACTTGATGGTCCTGAAGGGCTTTTCCAACCTGACCTGGAAGTACAGTTCTAGGACTCCATGGATTCATCCCTCCTGACCATGCACAGCTGCCCCATGAATGTTTACAGCCCCAGGAACATCTCCCACAAAGCAGATGGAGGGGAGAGAACCTTCAGCTCTTCCTAAGAATCCCAGAATCCCACACTGGTTTGGGTGGGAAGGGACCTCAGAGCCCACCCATCCCACCCCTGCCATGGCAGGGACACCTCCCACTGTCCCAGGCTGCTCCAGCCCCAGTGTCCAGCCTGGCCTTGGGCACTGCCAGGGATCCAGGGCAGCCCCAGCTGCTCTGGGCACCTGTGCCAGGGCCTGCCCACCCTGCCAGGGAACAATTCCCACCCAACATCCCACCTTCTCCTGCCTTCCTACAGCTCAGGGCCATTCTCCCCCGTCCTATCCTATTCCTCAACCCAGTGAATCTCTTCTAGGGCACAAGAACCTGCCCTTGGCACCCACCAAGCTTTAACAGCATTTATTTGCTATTTAACATATCCATCCACAAAATCCAGTCCAGTCCTTCTGGATTTTCAACTGAATGAGCTGAAAAACTTGGAAAAACCTCACGTGCCAGTTAGCCTTGACTCATCTCAGGTGAATTGTGGTGCATCGTTATCTCGTTCCACGTGCTCGCTGTGAGACGTCTCTGCCAGACCGAACTGAGTTCCCCCAGATCTGGAGATTGATTTCCATGAGCAGCGAGTCCTGGAGCTGTTCTGCTCATCCCACACCCACATCTCTGCCCAAAACCCACTCCCCTTTCTATTTATCAGCTCTAACAAAGCTCTCCCCATGTTAAATCAAGGCAAGTGCTGTGTTTCATCCATCACACTTGCACAGGGAGGATTTCCGTGTCAGAACAAGGGAACAGCTTTAACAGAAACATGTAAGTAGAAGGGATTAGATATTTTACAGCAGAGAGAACAGCGAGCTCTGATACAAAACTCCATGTACGGGCAAAGTTTACAAATTTCAATCAAATCTAGGTTAAGCACAAAATGGAGGAGTCGGTCACGTCAGGAGAACCACGGCAAAAAATGCTGAATGCAACAGTGGTTCTGCACTCTGGCTTCAGTGGAGTCGTTATTTCCCACCAACTTTCAGACCAAACAAATTAGCAATTCATGCTACAGATGTCAGAAGTTATAAAGGAAATTAATGCAACAGTCGAGCTGAAATGAGACTGAGCAAAATGCTCTTATTTTCCCTGTGGACTCGTACGTCCACACACCGAGTTCTGCTTTGTGAAGATAATATCCATAAAGTGCTCAGCAAAGCTTCAAAAATTAATATCTAAAACTATTTTTTTTTTTTAGAAATGCACGTGAGTGTTGGGTTGAGGTTTATGGGGGTTTTTTTAAGATCTAATATTGAAGGATTTGATGTAAATTTGTCATTGGCAATACTCCAGTTTTCTTCTAAGGGGTTTTATTCCATGAGTTTTGACTAATGCAAACAGTAAGTTTGAAATCCTCGCTAACAGAGACACAAACTCAGTTCTAAGCTAGAAATTCAACAACTCCTGTATTGATAGGACAAGGGAAAATGGCATTAAGCAGAAGGAAAGTAGACTTCTATGGGATTTTGGGGTGAAATTGTTCCCTGGGAGGGTGGGCAGGCCCTGGCACAGGGTGCCCAGAGCAGCTGGGGCTGCCCCTGGATCCCTGGCAGTGCCCAAGGCCAGGCTGGACACTGGGGCTGGAGCAGCCTGGGACAGTGGAAGGTGTCCCTGCCCATGGCAGGGGGTGGAACAAAATTATCTTTATGGTCCCTCCCTATCCAAACCATTCCATGGTTCTGTGAAATACGAAGCACAGCACAGGATGGAAATCCAGTGTGAAATCTGCATATTCATACAAAACAATCAACAGTTTTAGTCTATTTCCAAATTTCCTATTAGCAGCTCTGATGACAGAATTTAAAGCACACTTTCTATGCCAGATGAATAAATCTCATATGCCAACATAAATTTTTCATGATTCCTCCATAAATTCCTCATTTCTTGTTGTCAGTTGTCTTGGCAGAAACTAAAATATAGGAAGCTGTAAAACGTTGATCTGCTTTAATTATCCAACTGCCTCCTTCCAGTGGTGTTTGACAAGCCCTGGGTGAGGCCACAGATCACCCAGAACACACAGCAAAGACTGCAAGGGCCTTTTAAAGATAAATACAGAGAACTTCAAACCCTGCCTCACCCCGATGGATTGGTGACCATCTCACAGCTCCCTCTGGTTTTCCATCTAATCCTTGTTTGGGATTCCTGTTCATTAAACCTGAGTTGTGAGCAGCAAAGCAGAGAGGGGGATTTTCACCCTCTGCAATCAAGAGGCAAGAATTTATTATAATGGTGTTTTTTTTTCATTAGGCTAGATCAGAAAATAGTAAATTAAAACAGGAAAAATGAAGCAATGGATTCCCATCTGGAGTACTGCAGACAGGTCTGGTGCCCTCAACGTAAGGAGGGCATGGAACTGTTGGAGCAAGTCCTCAGGAGGCCACAAAGTTGATAGAGGGTATGGAGCACCTCCACTATGGAGACAGGCTGGGAGAGTTGGGATTGGTCAGCCTGGAGAAGAAAAGGTGGTGTGGAGACCTCACAGGTACCTGAAGGGGCTCCAGGGAAACCGGAGGGGGACAATTCACCAGGAACTGGAGGGACAGGACCCAGGGAATGGCTCCCACTGCCAGAGGGCAGGGCTGGGTGGGATATTGGGAATTGGGGATTGTTCCCTGGCAGGGTGGGCAGGCCCTGGCACAGGTGCCCAGAGCAGCTGGGGCTGCCTCTGGATCCCTGGCAGTGCCCAAGGCCAGGCTGGACACTGGGGCTGGAGCAGCCTGGGACAGTGGAAGGTGTCCCTGCCATGGCAGGGGTGGCACTGGATGAGCTTTAGGGTCCCTTCCAGCCCAAACCATCCTGTGGTTCCACAATTCCATGCAGAATGAGAATCCTCTCATCAAGAGACAATCACAGCAGAGCTGAGAACGTGCTCTCCAAGGAGGACCAAACTCCCCTCCTCAGCTTTCCTCTCTGCTCTTCCCAAGGAACAGAGCACCAGATGATCCTTGAGATGCCCTTCCAGCATGGGATCCTATAATGCCATGACATATTCCATATCCACTGTTCAAGAGACATCCCAGAAGGGCCGAGAGCGTGTCCCTCAAGGAGCACCAAGGCCCCACTGCTCCCCCAGCAGTGTCAGAACACTGTGAGGGAAAAAAGAGGCTTTGGACAAACTGGAAAAGATGAAGAATAATTATTAAAGAACCTAAAATCCTTAAATTCTGTCAAAAAATTGAAAATTACAGGTTTATGAAGAACAGAAAACTCTGGCTAAGAAATATTATTTTCAGGGATACAAACACTGGCAAGTGCTGAATGCACAACTCTAAGTCTAAAAAGTTCTAGAGGCTGTGCCAAAACAGGAAAGTACAGCCCAACATGACACCAAATATAAGGTAATAACTGTGATTCATATGTCAAAGATAGAAATATTTTTCCTTAAGAAAACTTTATCCTCATTTTCCTCAAAGTGGTTGTGGAAGGAGCAAGTTGTCAAAAGCAGTCTGACAAATAAAAAGATAGTCTGTGTTCAAGAAGAGCTCAGAGAAAACATGTTTGGTTTTGACAGTTGGCAATTTCACTTTGATTTTTAAAAATGAAAGGTGGTTTCTGCATGAGAAGATGCAAAACAGTCCAGAAGGAAGAACATGAGACAACAAGTGTGGGAAGGAGAGTGAATCCTCACAAAGCCGTCCCAGTATCACACCTCCCTTAAAAGCCTCACTGACGTGAACATGCCACTGAAATTCATCCCAGAAATGTTTCTGTTTGGATATCTTTATCAGGGAACTGTCAGAAAATCATCAATTCTCTTCTCCTGTGTATTTTTTCTGAGTACTTCCGTTACACCTCACACAGTGCAGACATGACCGGGCCAGCTACAGGCAAATCATACAAAGTAATTACATTTTAACAGTCAAACACAGAGAGGAGCAAACCCAGGGAGTGCCTGAGCCCTCAGAAGGAAAATCCCAGCATTAAGAAATACATAATGTCATAAAGGTGATTTTTTTGTTAACACAGAATCACTGTTCCTCCAACTATGACGGAACCAGAATATATTTTTACATGGAACATGAGAAAAGTAGAAATTAAATTAAATTAAAAGGGGAGGGGGGGG